>JANAVB010026599.1:2185315-2342815 GCA_029216955.1 Iris pallida
TTTAGGCGAGAATAATTTTCAGTCATCTTAAGTTAATTAGTATTCTCCCTACTTTAGGCGAGAAATCCTTACTTTAGGTTAGAATATTTTTAGTAGTCTTAAATTTAGTATTCCTTTTTATACTTTAGACGAGAAATTTTTTTTTGTCATCTTAAATTTAGTATTCTCCCTACTTTAGGCAAGAAACTCCTACTTTAGGCCAGAATATTTGGTTTAGTCATCTTAAATTTAGTATTCTCTTATACTTTAGGCGAGAATATTTTTTCTAGTCGTCTTAGTTTTCTATTGCAAATAATTTTTTGGTCGCCCAAACTAATTAGTAGTCGCTAGAGAGTTCACAATTATTTTTGCAAAATCGTAAGACTTTAGACAACAACAATAATTTTTTAGTTACTAAAGATTAGTTTGGGTGACTAAATCTTTTTGGTCGTTCTAGATTTTGTGGCGTAAAGCCTTATCCTTGTAGTGTCCGTCAAATTTTACCGTAACAATGTTTTTTTGAAAATCTATAATATTCTTCTTATGCTATTTGGATCAGGAAGAGAGTTACGACATTGGATGCGCAACGTTAAAGTTGTCTACGTTGTAAGTTTCGTCTAGTTCTAAGACCGTCAACTGGATCGGTTATTATACTGTGTTTATTGTAATTAATTATTTTTTAATAGTAAAAATCATGTCTACGCATTGCAGCCATGTAGGGGTGAGCAACGGTTCGGTTCGGTCTGAGCCGAACCGTATATCCGAAAACCAATTTTTCAAAAACCGAAAATCGAACCGAACTCATATAAACCGAATGAAACTGATCCGAAATAAAACATTTCGGTCTCGGTCGGTTTGGTTTTAACCGAACAATGGACGGATCCTTCACAAAATTTTATACTTAAAATAAAATTAATTTTGATATTCTGAGACTCATATTCCAACTTAATCCTGAAGAACAAAATACAAACTCATTTGGATTAAAAATTGGGGAAAATGATATCAAATAAATTATACCACAATAAATTATACCATAATAAATTATCCAAAATTAATCAACAGGAGAATAATGTATGATTTACCATGGCAAACCCTCAGCCGACATGCTGGCGATGGTCCCAACCGACCCCGCCGTCGGAATCGCTGTCCCCTCGTCCTCAGTTGTGCCAACCACCGCACTCGCCTTCAACCCCGCCACCAGCACGGGGACCTCTTCGACTCCGGCACCATGTTCATGAGACCATCTTCGACTTCGCCATGGCCGAGCCGTAAGGGAGGGAGACCGAGAGAGGGAGAGATCTGGAGAGGTCGAGAGAGTCGAGCTCAAAGAGAGAGAGAGGGAGAGAGAGGACTCGGAGGAGTGTTCTGGAATTAGGGAGAGAGAGAGAGAGAGCGACGGGTAGAAAAAATGGAAGAAAGAGAAAATGTAGGATTTAGTTTTTTGTATATATAGGATGGAAAGGATAAACTTGTAATTGAACATGTAACTTTTCGGTTTTCGGTTCGGATCCATAACCGATACCCAAATCCGACAGCCGATCCGCAAAACCGATATCTCCACACCTTAAAACTGAACTCCGACCAGATATTTCCAAAACCGACCCGAACTGTTAATTCGGATCGGTTCGGGTCGATTTCGGTTCCAAAACCGTTATTTCCTCACCCCTACGGCCAAGTAATCTAAATGCAGATTTATTTATCCTCTTATCCACTAATTAATCCATAAATGGCAAAAGTTAGTCAATCCAGAAATGCAACTGATCAACACTACTTTTTCTTCTGCTTCCCAAGCAGGACCTAATACTCGTGGCAATTTTGTGATGGAGCTGGACACTTCCTTTCAAGAAAAAACGAACTTCTGTAGCACTTTTTCTCCATATTTTTTACGTGAGAGCCCACCATTCTTGTCCCATGCATTTCCTCGTTCATCCTCCTCCTCTATAAATCAAACCCACATCTCCTCATTCATTCTCTCATCTTCTTCTTCTTCTCTTTCCACACTTCCCTTGAAGAAACGAAGAAGAAAGAAACTAAACTTGATAACTGTAGCCATGGCCTTGACTCTACGTTCTTCCTCCTTCTTCCTGACCCCAATAGACACCAACAAGCCCAACAAGAGCTCCGACGAGTTCGTGGTCTCGGTCCCCGCCTTCCCAAGCTCCAGGCCCCAGCCTGTCTGCCGGTTACGCGCCACAGCCATGGCCTCCTCGGCCGTGCACCACGAGTCGGCCTCCCTCGAACGCGCCTCCGCGTTCGCTGACGGGAAGGCGGGGAGGCTCCTCCACGCGCTGCATGGGCCCCATGCGGCGGCATCATCGGGGAGGGTGCCGGTGTACGTGATGATGCCGCTGGACACGGTTTCGCCTGCATGCGGGGGGCTGACGAGGGCCAAGGCGCTCAACGCCAGCCTGATGGCGCTGCGGAGCGCCGGGGTGGAGGGGGTGATGGTCGACGTGTGGTGGGGGCTGGTGGAGAGGGATGGGCCTATGAAGTACAACTGGGAGGCCTATGTGGAGCTGGTGCAGATGGTGGAGAGGCATGGCTTGAAGATGCAGATGGTCATGTCCTTCCATCAGTGTGGGGGAAACGTTGGAGATTCCTGCAGGTACCTAATAATCCAAATTATGTTTTTCCTTATTTTTTTAAAAATAATAGTTCGTATTTAACCCTCAAGTTAATGTCATGGATCAAATTAATGTCATGGATCGAAGAGAAAATGTTCTCTTCTATTAGATTCCTACCCAGAAACAGTTTTCTGATTTGACAAGCTTTGCGAGCCTTTACTGAACTTAATCCAAACAGTTTTTTTTTTTTTTTTGCATTTTGCTTATTAGCTTTTAGCTTTTTCTGAGATTTAACTAGGAGGCGTTTCTATGCAAATTAGCCCTCTTTTATATATATATATATATATATATATATATATATATATATATATATATATATATATATATATATATATATATATATTGAAAATTGGTAATTATGGCAAAAGTTCTTACTGGGAATCCCTCTCCTGATCACTCGAACCGCATCCGCATGCCTCACCATGTGGCTCCAGTGAGGACGATTCCAGAAACTTATTACCCTTTCTTCAAAAAAAAAAAAGAGAAGGATCTCAATTTTACGGGTTAGCAAGCAGAAACATAGCACATTCTATTTGGGTGGGTTGGATCCGACGGAAAAAGCAGATTATTTGTTACAGTGGAAATTAAAATAATAAATAAATAAATCCAGTTGTTAGCCGAGAATTCCTGTCCTCACAAAGAGACGTTTCCTTACTCAATAGATTGATTGTTCTCTCCTACTTGGTATGTGGATGACATCCACTTCTCTAACTTCAAACCCCCTCCAACTACAAGCCAAAATTCCCAACTTCCTGGATAAAAGCCATTTTACTCGGAAATCACTTAGCAGCTAGCAGCTGATCACCCACCACAATCCCCACAAAACGTCAATTTCCGGAAAATAACACATCACAAGACCCAAAAATCAGCTAGATGATTCGGTATCTGTGGCAGTTAATATAATTCAGATAACTTGGCTTTGAGATTTACCTGTTCTGAAAACTAATGAAACTTTGCATTCACAGCATACCTTTACCTCCATGGGTCCATGAAGAAATGAGCCAGAACCCGGACATCCTGTATACCGACAGGTCCGGCAGAAGGAACCCAGAGTACATATCTCTGGGCTGCGACATGTTGCCGGTGCTCAAGGGCAGAACCCCAATCCAAGTCTACTCCGATTACATGAGATCCTTCCGTAACGAGTTCAATAAGTACCTAGGAAATGTGATTGTGGTAAGCAGAAGTCGATTTTTTTTTTTCCTTTTTCCTCAACTTCGTCAAAATCATTACGCGAAGATTTATGCAGTGAATACAAGTACTGCTAAACGAAAGCAACTTACATTTTGATGAATATCTGACTCCTTTTTCCAGGAAATTCAAGTGGGATTGGGTCCTTGTGGGGAGCTGAGATATCCATCCTATCCTGAGAGCAACGGAACCTGGAGATTCCCTGGAATTGGCGAGTTCCAGTGCTATGACAAGGTAAATTAGTCAAAACAGATCACAATAAACTGTGAATACCTCCCCGGCAAGAAGAAATCTCGTAAAAAAGTTCGAAATATCACTAGCAAACATGAGCGATTCAGCAACTATAATAGGATCTTTCAATTACTTTGGCATCAATTGTTCACACAGACATCAGCTCAAAATAAATACATGATTTTTACCAAAAATCAAACACCACGATTCCAATGATTAGGAAGCTTGATTTCTGAAAGAAAGTTTCGAAATAGTTGTTTTTTTTCCTATTCCTCAAAATTTGCAGCACATCTGAGCATCCCAAATATAGTCTACATAACTTTACCGATCGACATCTTGCAACAAGCTCTAATACCAATCTAACTTGTACAGTACATGAAAGCTTCTCTAAAAGCGTCAGCAGTTGCAATTGGACAAAAGGACTGGGGCAAGGATGGGCCACATGATGCAGGGAACTACAACCAGTTCCCGGAGGACACCGGCTTCTTCAGAAGAGAAGGCACATGGCAATCAGAGTATGGAAAATTCTTCCTCGAGTGGTATTCTAACAATCTCCTGGAACATGGCGACCGGATCCTAGCTGCTGCTGAGGGGATCTTTCAAGGCACCGGCGCCATACTATCCACAAAAGTGGCCGGAATCCACTGGCATTACCGAACTCGATCCCACGCAGCAGAACTGACAGCTGGATACTACAACACGAGACAGAGAGACGGCTACATTCCAATAGCTAAGATGCTGGCAAAGAGAAACGTTGTACTGAACTTCACATGCATGGAGATGAAAGACGAGCAGCAGCCAGGCCACGCCAATTGCTCCCCTGAGTTGCTTGTTCGGCAGGTCAAGGCAGCAGCAAGCACAGCCGGCGTTGCGCTGGCGGGGGAGAATGCATTGGAGAGGTACGACGAGTCAGCTTACTCTCAGGTTTTGAGAACGAGCCAAGCTGACGCAGGGATTGGTTTAAGCGCTTTCACTTATTTGAGGATGAACAAGAATCTGTTTGACGCGGATAACTGGATAAAGTTTGTTGGGTTTGTGAGGAGCATGTCCGAAGGAGGAAGAAAGGTTGCACTTCCTAAGATGGATTCCAGCCATTCAGATCTCTATGTTGGGTTTATAACAGGTAAAGACAGGAAGCAACAGGCAGAGCTTGCTGGACATTTGTAGATGTTCATATGCATAACTGTGCATTGATGAAAATAGTCCTAAACTATATCAAAAGGAAGAAGAGAGTGGGAAGCAAATTTCCAGTAGATGTCGGTACTGATAAAAAAAATATATGAATAAACTGGAAATATACCGATACCAGGAAGAATGGCTGTGAGCTTCTTATCCTGTCTTTTCGCCATTTTGCTGCAAAAAGATATTGTAATCGATTGAGTTTGTAATGGATTTAAGAAAATAGCAGAAGGAAACCTTAAATAATTGTGGTTACGTGCCAGCAAGCTAGATGGCAGTAGCCCCTGATATTTCCTTTTAGTATTTGTAAATTGTTGGAAGACTGGGTTTTAGAGAACTATAATTCAATTCTATGGCATAGTGTGTTACTAGAGAGAGATAATATTCAGAAATCAATTAAAGCATAAAACCTAGCAAATGATAACTGTGATATTAATTGCATTTCCAAATAGTCAAGAAGATGCTAGAAATCCCAACTCTTATTACCTAATATACCTGAAACATTTCAAGATTGTCTGGTATCCGTGAGAAAATAATCTAGTACTATACTGAATGAACTTTCAGCTACTAAAATGTTTCCCATGAGTAACAGGTGAGTTACTGGAATTTCTGCAACTCTGATTGTATGTAATGCATATATAGAGAACACGGAGACTAAAACTATAACTGTTGGTACTTTATTTACATGGAGAGAGCTTGCTCTCAACATGCCTTGTAAAATTTTAGTCCCACATTGGAAAAGCACCATGAGTTATCTCAACATATATACTTGGGTGTGTTGTTGAGAGATGCACATGGGGTGGTGACCCTAAGGAGGGAAACCATGTGGGTGATTTTACTAGGAGGTAAGAATAAGGCTCCAAGGATTAAGCATTAATGCTTTTGTCATTCTCTTGGATTAATTCCACTTGGAGCTAAGCCCCAAAGGGGCTTAGCGACTCGGACTCGGGCTCATGTGCTCATGTGGCGTTTTGTTGGCGCACTTTGCACTTAGCAGCTGCTGCTGCTGCCGCATGGAGGGCTACGCTGACTGTGCAGATTTCAAATCGGTTATGGAAAGGGTGAATCTATGCGATTAATTCAGATCCTATCTTTGTGGGATTTGAATTAATTTCGTTACTATCTTTGTGGGATTAGAATTAATTCAGTTCCTATCTTTGTGGGATTAGAATTAATTCGTTGCTATCTTTTTGTGATTTGATTCAATCTTTCCATAACTGAAGAGGCGGCTAGGGTTTCCACCCTCTCTCTATATATACTCTCTTCTGGCCTCCTTTGTGGGGACTACGAAAATACAAGTCAGAAAAGGAGAAAGAGAGAGAGAGCTGCTGCCGCCATTGCAAGTCCATCCGAGGAGTCAGAACAGAGGTGACATCGAGCGTTCCACAAGTTATTCAACTTGCTGGTTCCTGGAAGCAGATCGTGTGGGGCGAATCTTGCTTTGAGCAACGGTGTTTTGACACTCCAGCATTGTTCTTCTTCTCATCTCTCTCTAGTTTTATTGTAACTCGTTCTGTCCCAATTGCAACACGTTTGCAAGGAAGAACGAGAGATCTTCTCTTCTCTTTTTTCCCTCCTTCAGATTGTAATTTGGCTATTTGATTTTTTTTTTATTCCATCGTAGATCTTGAGTTTGCTCTCTGCAAAGTTTTGTGGGACATCTCAGATCTCGATTGCATCTGTTTTTCCATCTTTGATCAAGCCCCGGGACTAACAATCTCAAAGCAAGATTTGTATAGATGGAAAACATTAATGCTTCGCTCCTCCAATCGGACTTCTGCAAGTTGGAAAAGTTCGATGGAGAGCACTATCAAGTCTAGAAGAGAAAGGTGTACCTAACTCTTCAACTGAAAGACGTTGATCATGTTCTGTTGGAGGAAGAACCCTCTGTTCCAGACACTGGATCTACTGCCGCCATCAACGCGGCTACCAAACTCCAGGCCAAGTGGAGAAGGAAAAATAGCATCTGCAGGCTTCTCATCCTGAATGCTATGGAGGACTCCCTGGCAGAATCCTACTCAAAGAAGGAACTTGCCAGAGACATATGGGAGTCTGTGGAAAATATGTATGAAGAAGATAAGAACAGGAGCAAAATGTTTGTGGTTGAAAAATATCACAAATTGCTCTTTGAGGACGAAAAGTCCATGCTGCCACAGGTGAAGGAATTTCTGAAGCTGCGTCAGAAACTGGAAGACGAAGAAATGCCCCTTCCCGACAAGTTTGTCGTCGGAGGGATCGTCTCAAAACTTCCTGCAGGATGGAGTACCTTCTATGCAAGGATGCACAGAAAGAAGCTAGACATTAGCTTGGGAGATCTACTTCAAGAGATCCATGTTGAGGACGAGATGCGTTCTCAACAGAAGGTGGACACTCTGTCCAAACAGTTGGCTAAAGCCAATCTTGTGCAGACGAGAGATTCCAAGGAGAAGCAGGCGGCTTCTCATCCCAAGAAGAAAGACTTCGCTAATCTAAAAGTGAAGGGTCCTTCTTTCAAGCAACAGAAGACTAAGTCCCACGTGACTTGTTATAATTGTGGCAAGAAATGCCACTACAAGAGTGAATGCAGATCTAAGCCTAAACAATCAGAGAAAGGTGAGCCTAATAAGGTTTCATTGGTTTCTAACGTTGTTGCTATGATCGGACAGGTCACAACTGTGGGGGTTGACTCTGACTGGTGGATAGACACTGGTGCGACTTGCCATGTCTGTTCAGGCAAGGAATGGTTCGTCACGTACCAGCCGATATCTGAGAAGATTGTCATGGCGAACCAGGCCCAAGCTGAAGTTCTGGGGATCGGGACCGTGGAACTGAAACTCACTTCTGGGAACACTCTGACGCTTCAAGGTGTGAAGCATGTTCCGGCGATTGCCAAGAACCTGATCTCTGGGAGCCTGCTCTGCAACGCAGGCTTGAGGATGGACATCAATGCTGGTCAGATGGTGATGTCCAAGAAAGGAACATACTTCGGGAAGGCTTATCAAACCGAAGGCATGTTTAAAATTCAGCTTGTTAACCAGTTTGAAGACATTAATGCAGTTGCATTTTCTGATTATTCTTTTGAGTTGTGGCATAATAGACTAGGACATGTTCATTGTAAGAGAATTAACAAAATGTCTAGTCTAGAACTTATCTCCAAATATGGGGGTAAGGTGGAGAAGTGTGAGGTGTGTGCTCAGACGAAGATCACAAGGAAATCCTTTCATCGGGTCAATAGAAGCACAGATCTTCTGGAGTTGGTGCACTCCGATATCTGTGACTTCAAACATTTCTCCACGAAGGCCGGGATGAAGTATTTCATAACCTTCATCGACGACTTCTCAAAATACGCGTTCGTCTACTTGCTCAAGTCTAAAGACGAAGCCTTTGAGAAGTTCAGAGAGTTCAGGGCCGAAGCTGAACGGCAGACTGGACAACAACTCAAGAGGTTAAGAAGTGATCGAGGTGGGGAGTACAGGTCTCATGAATTCGCATCGTTCTGCAAAGAACATGGAATCATATGCGAGACTACTGCTCCATATTCTCCCCAATACAACGGAGTAGCAGAGAGGAAGAACAGAAAGTTGACAGAAATGATGAACTCTATGCTGCTAACCGCGGGTCTTCCTAAATGCTACTGGGGAGAAGCTGCATTGACGGCCACTTTTATTCTTAATAGAGTGCCATATGCAACTTCGGACGTAACTCCTCATGAACTCTGGTTCAAAATCAGACCCAACTTGAATGTCATTCGAGTGTGGGGGTGTCTGGCGTATGTGAAGCTTCCAGATCTGAAGATTCAGAAGCTGGAGACAAGGACTACGAAGGCTATCTTCTTGGGGTATGCCGAGAAGAGTGATGCTCGGAGATTTCTTGATATTGAATCAAATCATATTATCGAATCTCGCGATGCTGAATACTTTGAAGACAAGTTCGCAAAAGACAAAAACATTGTTCTTTCGGACATTCCGAAAAATGATGTAGGTACTAATGAGACTGAAATCTCATACGAGCCAGTAGTCCAAGAAGAAGCTGTTGTTGATGAAACAACTCTTGCACCAGAACTCGTCGAGCCGTCAGCTAAGGGAGCGAGGAGACCGAAAGATTTCGGAGATGACTTTGTCACCTATCATGTGGAAGCAGATCCGCTTACCTATGATGAGGCGATGAAGACCAGAGATGCTATCTTCTGGAAGAAGGCAGTGAATGACGAGTTTGACTCTATCACCTCCAATAACACATGGGTGTTGGTAGATCTACCTGAAGGAGAAAAGCCTATTGGATGTAAATGGATCTTCAAGAAAAAGATGAAGGCAGATGGAACTATTGACAAGTTCAAGGCCAGGCTGGTCGCCAAGGGATTTTCTCAGAAACAGGGGATAGACTACTTCGACACGTACGCTCCAGTAGCTCGGATGACCACCATCAGGATGTTAATCGCTCTAGCAGCTATACATAAGTTGGTGATACATCAGATGGATGTAAAGACAGCGTTCCTCAATGGGAAGCTGACCGAAGAGATTTACATACAACAGCCAGATGGATTTGTCGTCAAAGGTCTTGAAGACAAAGTCTGCAAGTTGGTGAAATCATTATATGGTTTGAAGCAAGCTCCCAAGATGTGGCATGAGAAGTTTGACAAAGTTATTAGGTCAAACGGCTACAGAGTCAGCGAGACGGACAAATGTGTTTACACAAAGTTCGCTGATGGAAGAGGAGTCATCGTTTGTCTGTACGTGGACGACATGCCAATCCTAGGTACGGATATAGGCTGTGTCACAGAGACAAAGAAGTTCCTCTCAACCAAGTTCAGTATGAAGGACTTGGAGGATGCAGATGTCATCTTGGGCATAAAGATCATCCGGACAGACACTGGAGTAGCGCTGTCACAATCTCACTATATTGAGAAGATGCTCACACGCTATGGGTATAAGGATCTTCCAGGGATCGATACGCCATACAGGTGTGATCAGAAGCTGAAGCCAAACTCGAGAAAAAGTGTCAGGCAGCTGGAGTATTCTAGCGTTATCGGAAGTTTGATGTACGCAACCACTGCCACAAGGCCTGACATAGCTTTCGCCGTGGGAATGCTGAGTCGGTTCACAAGCAACCCAGGGGTTGAGCACTGGAAAGCTGTGAAGCAGGTGATGAGATATCTCAAGAAAACTCAGACATATGTACTGCACTACAACGTGTATCCGACAGTAGTGGAAGGCTTCAGTGATGCTAGCTGGTGTTCAGAGGTGGAAAGCGAGAGATCCACAGGTGGATATGTCTTTTTTTTGGGTGGAGCTGCTATATCGTGGAAGTCGAAAAAGCAGACTATACTCTCTCGTTCCTCCATGGAATCTGAATTCTATGTACTTGAAACTGCAGCAGATGAAGCAGAATGGCTTCGGGAGCTCATGTATGATCTTCCAGTGGTTGGGGCTCAGATACCGACGATACCGATATACTGTGACAACCAGGCGACTGCGGCGGTGGCATCAAATGACCTCTTCAACGGGAAGAAGAGGACTATGCGGTTGAAGCACAGGGCAGTACACGATCTTATCAAAAGAGGTGTAATTGCAGTGGTTGATGTTCGGAGTCAGGAGAACCTGGCAGATCCGTTCACAAAGGGCCTCAAGCGCCAGTTGGTCGAGGACACAGCTTGTAAAATGGGCTTGAAGGCATTCTGATAGTGTGTCTTTGTAATCCTACCATAAAGTTTTATGCTATTAGTTCAAAGAGAAATCTACTAGGCATCTAACTTTTGGTTCAAAGGAGGATCACTGACTGGGAAACTATCAGGTAACAGTGGGTACTTGTTCTCTGGAACATGAAAGGAATACGGACCCATAACCACTGTTGTCTACTATGTATTTTTCTGCAGAAAAACAGATCCTGTGGAAGGTTGGCTTAAACGCCTTAATGAGTTCTCAGGCAGAGTGAATGTCTGGTGTGCTTTACAGGAAGCACGGTAGAGCAGCACTACAAGGAGTGAAACTCCATGCTACAGTGGGATGACTCCACCATGAGGTTCCCAGGTAGAGGTAATGCCTCGGCTTTGCAAGCCAAGTCATAGCGGCGTAGCACCGCAAATAGGCAGGTAGCCTAATGCTGTATGACGTAATTAAAGAGTTGTAAACAACACTACAAAGGGGAGGATGGCCCCATGTTACAGTGGCACGACACCACGATGAGGTACCCAGGTAGGGGTAAAGCCTCGGCATTGCAAGCCATGTCGTTGCGGCGTAACACCGCAAGGAAGCTTTAGGCTTCATGCTGGGTAGTTTGGCACTACAAAGAGGCTTGTGACCTCATGCTACAGTAGTATGACACTACGATGAGGTTCCCAGGTAGGGGTAATGCCTCGGCTTCAGGTCATGTCATAGCGGCGTAGCACCGCAAGGAAGCGCAAGGCTTCATGCCATATCTCTTTAATAAAGAACTCACCTATAGTGTATAAAAAGAGATATCAGGCCGTCTCTTGAGGGTAAACTTGTAGACGCCCAAAATTATACACTGAAACCAGGCTAGTACAGGGCCTTTAATGTGCAGCCAGAAGCACACGTAACTACACTTTGTGAGTGGGAAGAATTACAATTGTGGTGCAGAATTTAAGGCGTAGTCCATTCTTGTATCACATTGTTATTTAACCCATGCGGGAAGATTCAAGTCGTCAGCGACATCTATCCTAATGCAAAATGGACAGTTACTGTGGGGAACGCTCAACCCTGGACACATATATATGTTGTGATATGTGGGGGATTGTTGGTGCTTTATTTACATGGAGAGAGCTTGCTCTCAACATGCCTTGTAAAATTTTAGTCCCATATTGGAAAAGCACCATGAGTTATCTCAACATATATACTTGGGTGTGTTGTTGAGAGATGCACATGGGGTGGTGACCCTAAGGAGGGAACCATGTGGGTGATTTTACTAGGAGGTAAGAATAAGGCTCCAAGGATTAAGCATTAATGCTTTTGTCATTCTCTTGGATTAATTCTACTTGGAGCTAAGCCCCAAAGGGGCTTAGCGACTCGGACTCGGACTCGGGCTCGGGCTCATGGGCTCATGAGGCGTAATATGGCATTTTGTTGGCGCACTTTGCACTTAGCACGTCAGCAGTCATGCGGCTCATATGCGGCCATGCGGTCTTATGCGGCATGCGGCTCATATGCGGCCTCATGCGGCTCATGCGGCCATGCGGCTCATGCGGTCCATGCGGCTCATGCGGTCCATGTGGTCCATGCGGCTCATGCGGTCCATGCGGCTCATGCGGCTCATGCGGTCCATGCGGCTCATGCGGCTCATGCGGTCCATGCGGCTCATGCGGCTCATGCGGTCCATGCGGCTCATGCGGCACATGCGGTCCATGCGGCCCAAGCGGTCCATGCGGCCAGGCTGCTGCTGCTGCTGCCGCATGGAGGGCTACGCTGACTGTGCAGATTTTAAATCGGTTATGGAAAGAGTGAATCTATGCAATTAATTCAGATCCTATCTTTGTGGGATTTGAATTAATTTCGTTACTATCTTTGTGGGATTTGAATTAATTCAGTTCCTATCTTTGTAGGATTAAAATTAATTCGTTGCTATCTTTTTGTGATTTGATTCAATCTTTCCATAACTGAAGAGGCGGCTAGGGTTTCCACCCTCTCTCTATATATACTCTCTTCTGGCCTCCTTTGTGGGGACTACGAAAATACAAGTCAGAAAAGGAGAAAGAGAGAGAGAGCTGCTGCCGCCATTGCAAGTCCATCCGAGGAGTCAGAACAGAGGTGACATCGAGCGTTCCACAAGTTATTCAACTTGCTGGTTCCTGGAAGCAGATCGTGTGGGGCGAATCTTGCTTTGAGCAACGGTGTTTTGACACCCCAGCATTGTTCTTCTTCTCATCTCTCTCTAGTTTTATTGTAACTCGTTCTGTCCCAATTGCAACACGTTTGCAAGGAAGAACGAGAGATCTTCTCTTCTCTTTTTTCCCTCCTTCAGATTGTAATTTGGCTATTTGATTTTTTTTTTATTCCATCGTAGATCTTGAGTTTGCTCTCTGCAAAGTTTTGTGGGACATCTCAGATCTCGATTGCATCTATTTTTCCATCTTTGATCAAGCCCCGGGACTAACAATAACTGCCATAGAGATCATAAAATTACAATGGAGAGCTATATGACGCAGTTTAAAAGAAGAATTGGGGGTCAATTGTTAGACTTGCAGGCCACGAAAAACTTGAGATCGTCCGATCCTCTTCCACAACCTCAATGCGACCCTCCACTATCTTTAGCACTTATTTTATGTTATCCTCTGATACTAAATGCAATTAACATGAAGAAGATTAGAAAGCCATAATTCCTGTCTTGAAGCCAAGTATAGATTGCATACTGTCATGTAAACCAATGCTTAATCAGATTGGTTCTAGGGACTCTAGGATATCCAATTGAGCTTAAGTTTAGACAATTGTTTGGCTCCGTCAATAAAAGATACTAAATAACAAAATATGGGAGACTTGATAGAGGAAGTACCTTTGCTTTGCTTTGATTGAACTGCGAATCTCAGCAAATTCTCTAGATAATAGGGTACAATACCTGTGAAACTAACAAAGAATGGAAATTCAAATTGTAAACAATCCTAACCCAACCCTTGATATAATACTGTGGGCTAATGTTGCTAGCACTTGAAGAAGGGTAACTACCTTTACTCCATGAAGGTGATGGGTTTGGGATGAAACAAACGAATGGTTATGCATTCCTGCTTCGCATGGTGCATTTTGCTGGTTTGTTGGCTGGAGGGTCTAGTTAGACTTAGATTTATGCAGAGGAACTATTCTTAGTCTTTATGATCGGGACGAGCAATTCGTCAAATGGTGGATTGTAGAATTTTGGTAATGGCTTGCACACCTTGAAACGGTTGTGCCATATTGTATTTATAGATAAACGTAGAGTTTGTTACAAGGAGATATAACTAAAGTTTACAGAGTTTATCTAATTGCTGAATTTGGATATGTAGTTATCAATATCAATAACTACCCATACGTGTGGATAGGTTTAACTGGATATGTAGTTATCAATATCAATAACTATCCATACGTGTGGATAGGTTTAATACTCCCCTGCAAGTTTAACGGCCTAGTCTGGATGGACAACTTGTCTCTCAAGGCTTGGAATCTGTCGCTGCTTAAACCTTTTGTAAAGATGTCGGCTATTTGATCTTTGGTGGAGATGAAACGAACACAGAGCTTCTTTGAGGCAACCTGGTCCCGTACAAAATGGTAGTCGACCTCTATGTGTTTTGTACGAGCATGAAAGATAGGATTAACTGTGAGATAAGTAGCTCCCAAATTATCACACCATAGAGTAGAAGGTGATGGGACATTGATCTTGATACCGTCTTTTGTTTATGGGCACTCCAAGAAACCAAGTTTCCTCCAAAATATACACAGTAACCGATGTTAGAACGTCTGTCATCAGGGCACCCAGCCCAGTCTGAATCAGAGTATGCATGAAGAGAAAGAATGGTTGGGGTAGAAAGTATGAGACCGAAGTCGACTATATGTTTCAAATAGCGAAGTATGCATTTTACAGATGACCAGTGGGATTCCCTGGGATCATGCATGTATTGACAGACCTTGTTCACAGCAACAGCGATGTCGGGACGAGTGAAGGATAGATATTATAGGGAGCCGACAATACTTCTGTACTGAGTAGGATCAGAGAACCGAGGGCTGTTGAACTGGGACAGCTGCGTATTGGTGGCAAGAGGGGTGGTGATGGATTTGATACCATCAAATTTGGTAGTTTATAGTATCTCCAAAATGTATTTCCGCTGTGAGAGAAAGAAGCCATTTGGCGGCGGAATGACTTCGATGCCAAGAAAGTAATGAAGAGGACCAAGATTTTTAATAGCAAATGAGGATTGTAATTGTTGTAAAAGTGTAGCAATATGATCGCCTGGTGTTCCTGTAACGATAATATCATCCACGTAAATAAGAATAAAAAGAGTAGATTCCTCAGTGTGGTGCATGAATAGAGAAGTATCGGCTTGTGAACCAACGAAGCCAAGGCTAATGAGAAACATGGTGAGTCTGGAGAACCATGTCCGTAGAGCTTGTTTAAGCCCGTATAAATACTTGCGCAGCCGGCACACATGATTAGGGAATTTAGGATCAATATAACCAGGTGGTTGCTTCATATAGACCTCCTCGGTGAGATGCCCATGAAGAAAGGCATTTTGGACATCAAGTTGGCGCAATGGCCACTGTTTTGCAAGAGCAATGGTAAGCACAAGTCTGATAGTGCATGGCTTAATGACAGAGCTGAGCATCTCTCCATAGTCAATGCCGGCTTGTTGATGGAACCCCTTTGCAATGAGTCGTGCCTTGTATCTATCAATGGTACCGTCCGATTTTCATTTGACACGAAAAACCTACTTGCAGCCAACTATATTCTGATTCGGTTTATGTAACTCCACTTTTCTGAAATATGGTAGAATTTAAAATTTTATATTGAGTAATGATTTGGGAATATATTTTTATATATTTAGCATAGGTGAAGTTATATTTTCGTTTAATGATCATCTAATTAATTCTTGGGCTTAATCTCCTTAAACCCAATTGAATTGGGCCAAGCATTGCCAGCCCAAATTAATTCCCTTTAAACCCAACCCAGTGTTTAGCTTAAGTTATTCCTGCTCTTCTAAAGGAATTCCTGGCAAAGCTCTTCGATTTTGAATTTTCTCAACGGCCAGGGAAGAAGGCCATATGCATCTCTCCTCCTTCCTAACAACCTTGTCAGAGAATTTCCTACCAGTAGGTTAGCCTGCCTCTCACGCTATCAATCACCTATTTAAGACCTTTCTCTCCTCACTGTTATTGACAATTTCTCCACAACTTCATCTTCCCCAAAGCTCTGATCCAATCGGCCATGGCGGAGTGTTTTGAGGATCGACCATTGCAAATGGCAGAGCAAGATCAGTAGGTAATTTCCCTGATCTTCTTATCTCCTTGATCGTTCTGATCATTCTGAAGTTGAGCTTGATCAATCAATGATTTGATCGTTTGGTTTTTCTTGGATCCAGTCATTCGACTCGATCAAGAGAAGAATAGATCGGACAATAATCATTGATTCGATCCTTTTTCCAACAATCCTTCAATTTTGGAATCAGTAACGTCTGATCGCAAGGTGTTTGTTTATTTTTCTCCATGAATCAGTCGATCCTTCATAAACTCAACTAGGAATAGTTGATCGTCTCTTGCGTTTTTCTGATCCAGATCTACTCTTCCAGTTATAGCTGACACTGCAGGTATATTTTTCCAAACCATTTTCCTGATCTCGATTTCTAAATTAATTTGGTTATAATGCAAATGATGTAGGCAGTGACATTAGGAAATTAGGATAAACTCTACTTCCTGTGATTGTTTCAGTAAAGTACTATGAATATTCATTTTGAAATGTCATGTTCATGATTAGTTATATCAGATTGTGGCAAGCTCTTATGAAATTAATGTCAAGTAGTATCTGTATTTAAGAGCAAATGGTCTCGGGATATCCTATTAAAGGATTGGCAATGTTATGTGATTTTCCATGGCATTTTATTGTGATACTCATATGAGACTGTCCTAATATTGGACAAGGACTGATATGTAAATTTCAAATGAGTTTGTATATGAATTCATTGAGGACTGTTGTGTTAATATCATAATTAAAAGTTGCAGTGTTTCTAGTTGATCAGGTTGAATTCTAGAAGCCTGTGATGGTTGGTAAAACTGTGTTTTATCTGGACTAAACATGTCCTGATACAGGACTGAAATCGGTTGCTGTTTTGAATGGGTTTTGGACAGGTAGATTAGGAACTGCTCTCTAGATTTCATTTTGGTATTAGCTTTGATAATGTAGAACCTGGGAACTTGATATTTCATTTGGTTTAGAAGAGTTAAATTGACTTGTTGAAGCCATTGAAGTAATTGTCTGGCCTAAATTATTAACTGGGAACCTGAGTAGGATACCTGCCATTGGACTGGGATAAGAGACTGAACCTTTACCTCATCTTATGAGAGTATTTCCCCTGGTCTTGATATGAGATTTTACATAGACTCTAAAATGTGATTCCATAGGGCTAATATATATTCATGTGGCATTGATATGTAAATCCTATGAAATTGATACGAGATTACATATGCCTGATATCATCACCAGTATGATATCCTCCTTAGTCTTCTGTCATGAGTTTTAGTCTAAATTTTGTTTAAACAGTAAATGTTGTGTAATATTCAATGGAATGTGGGTTAGGAAGGAATGGGTTTAAGTTCTAACAGTCTTGATTTTCCTTTAAACCGGGATTTAGCATGGTTCTTATAGACTATAACCAGGAGTGATTAATTTTGGCACATGGTTTAAGGAACAGTGACTTGCATTCAATCTCTTGTTTTGAATACCTGTCAACCTAAGTTCAGCCTTGAGGTTGATTTTCTTTTCTATTAATGAATCAGTGGACTTCACTGTTCCATATTGTTGAATACTAAGGATGCATTAGTCATTCTCAGGATTGGGTATACAGCTTGATAATGATTTGTTCAGTTCTATTTGGGACTGAACATGTTCTGGTTCAGGACTTAGTATCAAACCATGTTTTGAATGGGAACTTTGAACTGTTTTCTGCATATCAAAGGCTGGGATTTAGATTTCTATTTGGTTTAAATCTATAAGGGGTCTGAGCATGTTTTAATAGAAGATTAAGGTTATGGAAGTTTCAATTAGGCTGAACCTGGATTCTCATGAACAGGGTATGGTTCATTCTCCCTCTGATCATTAGAACCCTGGGAGATATCTCAGTAACCTGAGAATGTTTCTCAGTCAACCTGAGAAAGATTCTCAGGAAACTGGAGAATGATTCACTGAAATTGAGACTTTATGTATATTAGTATTAGGAATAAAAACCTTATGTCAATGTGGATTCAACTAGTAACCTGAATAAAGACTGGTGTTGTCCATCATGGTCAGGACTACACTATGATGATGATGAGGATAGGCTGTTTAGGTTCATTTGAGATGTTATTAGATTCCTACAGGACTGTGTGAATAAACTGGTAACCAATGTGATGCAGGGGATAGGAAAGTTAAGGAGAGGTAAGTATTCTATTAGAGTTTAATTATAGAGTAACAAGTCTTGTGTAAGATAAGTTTAAAATAGTAAACCAAGTTGTTAAGTGATCGTTTAGACTAGGAATATTTACCTACATTGTAGACTTATCTTTTGTAAATCAATTGCTTACAGGAGGACACCCAGTTTCTTTGGTTACTTGTACTTCCCTGGAGCAAGGCAAGTATACTCCTCTGATTTGTTCATTTCTCATGTCTTCATTATCCTTTCTTGTATCCCCTTAATGACACGATAGTTCACGATATTGTCTGGTTTCATGTTCCATGTTTCATTGTGTCTGGGAGGGAAAATACTATAGATATGTGATCAAACCCTGTTACTACTCATGTGAATAGCTTGGGTCCCGTACCGTGCACGTGGGGCCAAAGCCGTACCATTTCATATTCATTGCATCTACCCAAGCCAATCACAATCTAGATGTATTTCATTATTGCACATGTCAAGATTCAGGTTGTATTTCAGGATTCATGGTTGTATTTCATGTTCAGGTTGTATTTCATGATTCAGGTTGTATTTCATGCTCAGGATTCATACCATGTTCCCTGTTTTACTTTCAGTATTCCTATTCAGTTCATGTCTTGTTCTCATTTCCTGTACTTTACATTTATTCATGTTTTCTTGATTCATACCATGATGTACATGTTCATTTCTCTGGATATACTTTGCTCCGCTCCTGAATAGGATATGTTGCAGGTGAGATGGAGGCCTTGTGCGACACTTACTATGGTCAGGATATTGCTTTTCCTGCTGAGCCAGCTGGAGCTGCTTGTGACCTAGAGGCTGCAGAAGCCTAGTGCTTCTCTTAGTTTCCTTATTATTTTCCATGTTTTGAGACTAGCAGACTTCTTTCATTTGTTGAATGTAATAATTCAGATATTGTACTTTACTCTGGTTGGGACACATTTATATAGATGCTGTGATTTCATTCATGTTCATATTTATCTGGTTAGTTTCCCTAGATTGGTACAGCTTACTTTGTTGTGTCTAACAACAAAGGCTGGGCGTGTCTGACTCGTATCCGGTTATTCGGGAGCGGGTCGTGACATGTTTTTAGTGGTGGCCCATGCAGGTCCATCCTAATGGTACCTAGGTCTTAGCGTACTATTGGGGGACTTGATTACACTAGGGAAACTTGATCACAGCATAGGAAAATCGGGAAATAAGGGTATATTAGGTATATCAGGTATATTAATATTCTATAAACACTTGTTGTATTTAGGTATTTAGGTCTAGGTTATTTTAACAGTTTTCTGTTTTTCAGATAGTTCAAAAGCATGCGACACCAGAACTGTTAATCCATCTACACTTGAAGATTTCAAGCCTCCACTACCTTCTATCGCCCTACTATCCCCATGGGTAGTACGTTGTTGACGGAGATGTTGAAGAGTCCTTTGACACCAGAGAGAGCATGCCATCCTTTTCCAAGCCAGACTGGTGGATACACTCCGAGCCAGTAATGACTTCTGATTTCTTCGGATTCTTGGACTTTCCGACACAGAGCGCATATCTTGCACCAAGGAGCAGATCGAGAACCTGAAGCCGCCACTGAAGGTCATCTCAGCATGTGAGGATCCGACTCCTCCGAAGATTGAAGTCGCCAACTAGGAGATCCAGCTCGTAGCACATATAACAAGATGGGAAGCTGGAGCACAGGAGAGACATGAAGACTTATGACAAAGACAACAACTACCCTGGACCCGTAAAATGCCACAACACTCGGTCAGCACTTCTTCGGTCACAACACCAGTCGCATCACCAGAAGCAGGTCTCAACAGTCAGCACGCCAGCAGACGTATATTCCTATCAGAGGTTCCGTGCTTCAGCCCCAGCGGGAGATCCAGATGATGACTACTTGCAATTTTTGTCGTCGTCCAGGACATCACCACAAAGAGTGCTACAAGAGACGAAGGCTATGCCTGCACTGCAAATCGCCAAGCCACAAAGTCAAGAACTGTCCGGAGGCCACTGATCACGCTGTCCAAGGACGAACGCGAGAAGCACCAGGACTACAGCAAGTGGACCCACCTCTCCAGATTCAGCAATCACATGAAGCACTACCGCAGGGATCAACCTATGTCAGGACAATTGAAGAAGTTGAAGTGATTCCAGTCCCGGAGAAACACTGAAGATAGATCAAAGATAGAAGATTTCTTTTGCATGGTTGGAAAAACCATGTATCTTGATTAATAATCCAGTCTTCCCTTAAATTCCTCCTAACACATTGATCATTTCTTGGAACTTATTGTTTCTATTTTAGAACCTTGATTGATGTTCGAAACTTATTTCAAGATACTGTTTCATATTCGACAAACTTGTTTCAGACCCACAATTCGATATTTGTTTGAAATCTATTATTCGATACCGTTTGCACATTCATTCATGACCTTGTTTCCTAGTGATGGCTCCTATTTGTAATTTTGTTCTTTTATCAAACTTCGTGTTAATTAAGATTTAATTCCTACTCGAGATTTATTTCGAAACCCTGTTCCTTATTCGAAGCATTATTTGTGCTTCGTCCTATTTAGGACATTGTTGAGAATACCTTTGAGGGTTTTGAAGATTTCGTTTCCTATTCGAGACTTGTTTCCTCATTCATGACTTTGATTTTCTAGTCGAGAGTTGTTGGTCCACTATTTTGTTTCGGTCTTGTCTCCTATCCAAGATTTTGCTTGTTTCATGGATACTTGTTCCTACTCGTTTATTGATATTCTGTTCGTAAATCGAACTTGTACTATTCCAGAATTATTCCACTTGAAATATCATTCTGAAACCTTGTTTGAACTTTCGCTTCTATTGATGCTTGTTTGAGATTCTATTTCCTATTCTTGACTTTATTCAGGACTTGTTCTCTATTTACGATTTTGTTGCTATTAAGATTCGCTTGTTTCATGTTTACAATCCAATATCTTGTCTCCTATTATTAATCTGTTTTCTAGCCACTATTCTAAACCTTGTTTTCTCGTCAATATTTTCTAGCCGAGATTTTAATTCCTAATCGCGACCTTGTTGATATTGGTTCTCTAATTAAGGCCTTGTATCCTATGGAAGGTTGTTTTCCCTTCGAAACTTTGTCTGAGGGTTCGTTGTTAATTAAGATGTTGTTAAACCTTGTTTCCAGTACGAAATTTTATTTCTTATTTTAAAACTTGTCTCCTGTCTAATACCTTGTCCCAGTTCATCCTTCGAGACTCTGTTATCCCGTCGAAATAATGTCCCGTATATGGAATCTTGTTACCATTCCAGATATCAGTTGGAATTTCGTTATAATTTGAAACTTCGCTCCCTGTCTGAAATTTTAATCTCTCTGGTTGCCCTCTTATACTCACCGATGGGATCCCTTGTCGTCTCTTAGTACCTAATAAACTCTTGTATTCTAACAGTCAGGTAACTTTACCATTTCCGTGACTTGGACTATTGAAACTCATTTTGAATTCCTTGAAACTCTTTTGAAATTCCTAGGGATAAAGTCGAGAGGCTATTCGATGACCTACTGTGGCATGACAGTTGTGTGCTGCAACCATTAGCTAGATTATGGAGACTGAGGTTCACTGCAGCCAGTAGCGCACTGGCGAGGCAGGAACTTTAAGTTGAAGTGATTTCAGACAATCATAGGTTTTCGAGTACTGTCGAGACTTGTCATATTCTTCCTACCTTGATCTCTTGGGTTGCTTTGTCAATGATTGTTGGAAAATGGATAAGGTTGACAGATTATTCGGTGACATATTATTATTTGAGTCACGGAGCCGAAAGTCCACTGCAGTCAGATATATACTGGCGGGGTAGGGATTCTAGGCAAAGTGATTTCAAATAGCTATATGTTCCCGGACACCATGGAAACTATATCCCTTTTTATATGATTATTGGTTTTCGAGAATCACAGATCCTTGCACGTTCATCCTGATTTGATACTGTAATTCCTGAGTATTGCGTACGTCTCCTCAATCAACCCTTGCTAAATTTTCCTTCTAGCACTTTATCGTTAGATCATTGAATTCCTCAAAATTGTATGTTACCAGATTATGATTCCGTACTTCGTTGTGTCTCGTCTAAACTTCAATCTTAAATCATGTCTATTTGACCATGTTTTTCCTATCTTGTCCTGGTCCACTTGTGTTAAACTATCAATTTTGATCGTACTTAATAGTTTGTGTCTTCATGATTTTGCTACTCTAAGTTGTAATCGAAACTTCATTCCATTCGTGCCTATTTAATCCTTGATCATTGTTAGATCGTATTATTTCAACTTCTTGTGTGTAATTATCGTATTTGATCTCAAAGGCTCAGGGCGTCTCAGAGTTGCGCAAGATCGACAGAAGCACAGGACGGACAGCAGCAAACGACCACTAGAGTTCGCGATTGGAGATAGAGTGTTCCTGAAGGTCTCCCTGACCAGAGGCACCATTTGTTTTGACAGAGGCAGGAAGCTCAGTCCGAGGTATATCGGGCCTTTTGATGTGACAGCACGGATTGGCGAGGTGGCGTATCGACTAGCGCTTCCAGTTAACTTGGAGGGAGTTCACAACGTCTTCCAAACGCTATATTCTAGAACCGAGCCATGTGGTGGATCACTCGGAGTTAGAGGTGGGTCCGAGCTTGATCTACGAGGAGCAGCCAGTAGAGATCCTGGACCGGAGGGAGAAGCGACTGCGGAACCAGACCATTTCTCTTGTCCGTGTCATGTGGAGACACCACTCTCCGGGAGAGTCCACATGGGAGCGCGAGGATGAGATGCGAGAGCGCTACCCTACCTTGTTCACTTGATTGTATTCTTGCATTTTGAATTTCCAATTTTCAATAAATAATTTGGGGTGTTTCGTAAATCAATTTTGAGCTATATCTGAATTTCGAGGACGAAATTTTTCAAGGGGGAGAGATTTGTAACTCCACTTTTCTGAAATATGGTAGAATTTAAAATTTTATATTGAGTAATGATTTGGGAATATATTTTTATATATTTAGCATAGGTGAAGTTATATTTTCGTTTAATGATCATCTAATTAATTATTGGGCTTAATCTCCTTAAACCCAATTGAATTGGGCCAAGCATTGCCAGCCCAAATTAATTCCCTTTAAACCCAACCCAGTGTTTAGCTTAAGTTATTCCTGCTCTTCTAAAGGAATTTCTGGCAAAGCTCTTCGATTTTGAATTTTCTCAACGGCCAGGTAAGAGGGCCATGTGCATCTCTCCTCCTTCCTAACAACCTTGTCAGAGAATTTCCGGCTAGTAGGTTAGCCTGCCTCTCACGCTATCAATCACCTATTTAAGACCTTTCTCTCCTCACTGTTATTGAACAATTTCTCCATAAATTTATCTTCCCCAAAGCTCTGATCCAATCGACCATGGCGGAGTGTTTTGAGGATCGACCATTGCAAATGGCAGAGCAAAATCAGTAGGTAATTTCCCTGATCTTCTTGTCTCCTTGATCGTTCTGATCATTCTGAAGTTGAGCTTGATCAATCAATGATTTGATCGTTTAGTTCTTCTTGGATCCAGTCATTCGACTCGATCAAGAGAAGAATAGATCGGACAATAATCATTGATTCAATCCTTTTTCTAACAATCCTTCATTTTTGGAATCAGTAACGTCTAATCGCAAGGTGTTTGTTTATTTTTCTCCATGAATCAGTCGATCCTTCATAAACTCAACTAGGAATAGTTGATCGTATCTTACATTTTTCTGATCCAGATCTACTCTTCCAGTTATAGCTGACACTGCAGGTATATTTTTCCAAACCATTTTCCTGATCTCGATTTCTAAATTAATTTGGTTATAATGCAAATGATGTAGGCAGTGACATTAGGAAATTAGGATAAACTCTACTTCCTGTGATTGTTTCAGTAAAGTACTATGGATATTCATTTTGAAATGTCATGTTCATGATTAGTTATATCAGATTGTGGCAAGCTCTTATGAAATTAATGTCAAATAGTATCTGTATTTAAGAGCAAATGGTCTCGGGATATCCTATTAAAGGATTGGCAATGTTATGTGATTTTCTATGGCATTTTATTGTGATACTCATATGAGACTGTCCTAATATTGGACAAGGACTGATATGTAAATTTCAAATGAGTTTGTATATGAATTCATTGAGGACTGTTGTGTTAATATCATAATTAAAAGTTGCAGTGTTTCTAGTTCATCAGGTTGAATTCTAGAAGCCTGTGATGGTTGGTAAAACTGTGTTTTATCTGGACTAAACATGTCCTGATACAGGACTGAAATCGGTTGCTGTTTTGAATGGGTTTTGGACAGGTAGATTAGGAACTGCTCTCTAGATTTCATTTTGGTATTAGCTTTGATAATGTAGAACCTGGGAACTTGATATTTCATTTGGTTTAGAAGAGTTAAATTGACTTGTTGAAGCCATTGAAGTAATTGTCTGGCCTAAATTATTAACTGGGAACCTGAGTAGGATACCTGCCATTGGACTGGGATAAGAGACTGAACCTTTACCTCATCTTATGAGAGTATTTCCCCTGGTCTTGATGTGAGATTTCACATAGACTCTAAAATGTGATTCCATAGGGCTGATATATATTCATGTGGCATTGATATGTAAATCCTATGAAATTGATACGAGATTACATATGTCTGATATCATCACCAGTATGATATCCTCATTAGTCTTCTGTCATGAGTTTTAGTCTAAATTTTGTTTAAACAGTAAATGTTGTGTAATATTCACTGGAATGTGGGTTAGGAAGGAATGGGTTTAAGTTCTAACAGTCTTCATTTTCCTTTAAACCTGGATTTAGCATGGTTCTTATAGACTATAACCAGGAGTGATTAATTTTGGCACATGGTTTAAGGAACAGTGACTTGCATTCAATCTCTTGTTTTGAATACCTCTCAACCTAAGTTCAGCCTTGAGATTGATTTTCTTTTCTATCAATGAATCAGTGGACTTCGCTGTTCCATATTGTTGAATACTAAAGATGTATTAGTCATTCTCAGGATTGGGTATACAGCTTGATAATGATTTGTTCAGTTCTATTTGGGACTGAACATGTTCTGGTTCAGGACTGAGTATCAAACCATGTTTTGAATGGGAACTTTGAACTGTTTTCTGCATATCAAAGGCTGGGATTTAGATTTCTGTTTGGTTTGAATCTATAAGGGGTCTGAGCATGTTTTAATAGAAGATTAAGGTTATGGAAGTTTCAATTAGGCTGAACCTGGATTCTCATGAACAGGGTATGGTTCATTCTCCCTCTGATCATTAGAACCCTGGGAGATATCTCAGTAACCTGAGAATGTTTCTCAGTCAACCTGAAAAAGATTCTCTGGAAACTGGAGAATGATTCACTGAAATTGAGACTTTATGTATATTAGTATTAGGAATAGAAACCTTATGTCAATGTGGATTCAACTAGTAACCTGAATAAAGACTGGTGTTGTCCATCATGGTCAGGACTACACTATGATGATGATGAGGATAGGCTGTTTAGGTTCATTTGAGATGTTATTAGATTCCTACAGGACTGTGTGAATAAACTGGTAACCAATGTGATGCAGGGGATAGGAAAGTTAAGGAGAGGTAAGTATTCTATTAGAGTTTAATTATAGAGTAACAAGTCATGTGTAAGATAAGTTTAAAATAGTAAACCAAGTTGTTAAGTGATCGTTTAGACTAGGAATATTTACCTACATTGTAGACTTATCTTTTGTAAATCAATTGCTTACAGGAGGACATCCAGTTTCTTTGGTTACTTGTACTTCCCTGGAGCATGGCAAGTATACTCCTCTGATTTGTTCATTTCTCATGTCTTCATTATCCTTTCTTGTATCCCCTTGATGACACGATAGTTCACGATATTGTCTGGTTTCATGTTCCATGTTTCATTGTGTCTGGGAGGGAAAATACTATAGATATGTGATCAAACCCTGTTACTACTCATGTGAATAGCTTGGGTCCCGTACCGTGCACGTGGGGCCAAAGCCGTACCATTTCATGTTCATTGCATCTACCCAAGCCGATCACAATCTAGATGTATTTCATTATTGCACATGTCAGGATTCAGGTTGTATTTCAGGATTCATGGCTGTATTTCATGTTCAGGTTGTATTTCATGATTCAGGTTGTATTTCATGATTCAGGTTGTATTTCATGCTCAGGATTCATACCATGTTCCCTGTTTTACTTTCAGTATTCCTATTCAGTTCATGTCTTGTTCTCATTTCCTGTACTTTACATTTATTTCTGTTTTCTTGATTCATACCATGATGTACATGTTTATTTCTCTGGATATACTTTGCTCCGCTCCTGAATAGGATATGTTGCAGGTGAGATGGAGGCCTTGTGCGACACTTACTATGGTCAGGATATTGCTTTTCCTGCTGAGCCAGCTGGAGCTGCTTGTGACCTAGAGGCTGCAGAAGCCTAGTGCTTCTCTTAGTTTTCCTATTATTTTCCATGTTTTGAGACTAGCAGACTTCTTTCATTTGTTGAATGTAATAATTCAGATATTGTACTTTACTCTGGTTGGGACACATTTATATAGATGCTGTGATTTCATTCATGTTCATTTTTATCTGGTTAGTTTCCCTAGATTGGTACAGCTTACTTTGTTGTGTCTAACAACAAAGGCTGGGCGTGTCCGACTCGTATCCGGTTATTCGGGAGCGGGTCGTGACATGTTTTTAGTGGTGGCCTATGCAGGTCCATCCTAATGGTACCTAGGTCTTAGCGTACTATTAGGGGACTTGATTACACTAGGGAAACTTGATCACAGCATAGAAAAATCGGGAAATAAGGGTATATCAGGTATATCAGGTATATTATATTCTATAAACCCTTGTTGTATTTAGGTATTTAGGTCTAGGTTATTTTAACAGTTTTCTGTTTTTCAGATAGTTCAAAAGCATGCGACACCAGAACTGTTGATCCATCTACACTTGAAGATTTCAAGCCTCCACTACCTTCTATCGCCCTACTATCCCCATGGGTAGTACGTTGTTGACGGAGATATTGAAGAGTCCTTTGACACCAGAGAGAGCATGCCATCCTTTTCCAAGCCAGACTGGTGGATACACTCCGAGCCAGGAATGACTTCTGATTTCTTCGGATTCTTGGACTTTCCGACACAGAGCGCATATCTTGCACCAAGGAGCAGATCGAGAACCTGAAGCCGCCACTGAAGGTCATCTCAGCATGTGAGGATCCGACTCCTCCGAAGATTGAAGTCGCCAACCAGGAGATCCAGCTCGTAGCACATACAACAAGATGGGAAGCTGGAGCACAGGAGAGACATTAAGACTTATGACAAAGACAGCAACTACCCTGGACCCGCAAAATGCCACAACACTCGGTCAGCACTTCTTCAGTCACAACACCAGTCGTATCACCAGGAGCAGGTCTCAACAGCCAGCACGCCAGCAGACGTATATTCCTATCAGAGGTTCCGTGCTTCAGCCCCAGCGGGAGATCCAGACGACGACTACTTGCAATTTCTGCCGTCGTCCAGGACATCACCACAAAGAGTGCCACAAGAGACGAAGGCTATGCCTGTACTGCAAATCGCCAAGCCACCAAGTCAAGAACTGTCCGGAGGCCACTGATCATGCTGTCCAAGGACGAACACGAGAAGCACCAGGACTACAGCAAGTGGACCCACCTCTCCAGATTCAGCAATCACATGAGGCACTACCGCAGGGATCAACCTATGTCAGGACAATTGAAGAAGTTGAAGTGATTCCAGTCCCGGAGAAACACTGAAGATAGATCGAAGACAGAAGATTTCTTTTGCATGGTTGGGAAAACCATGTATCTTGATTAATAATCCAGTCTTCCCTTAAATTCCTCCTAACACATTGATCATTTCTTGAAACTTCTTGTTTCTATTTTGGAACCTTGATTGATGTTCGAAATTTATTTTAAGATACTGTTTCACATTCGACAAACTTGTTTCAGAACCACAATTCGATATTTGTTTGAAATCTATTATTCGATACCGTTTGCACATTCATTCATGACCTTATTTCCTAGTGATGGCTCCTATTTGTAATTTTGTTCTTTTATCAAACTTCGTGTTAATTAAGATTTAATTCCTACTCGAGATTTATTTCGAAACCCTGTTCCTCATTCGAAGCATTATTTGTGCTTCGTCCTATTTAGGACATTGTTGAGAATACCTTTGAGGGTTTTGAAGATTTCGTTTCCTATTCGAGACTTGTTTCCTCATTCATGACTTTGATTTTCTAGTCGAGAGTTGTTGGTCCACTATTTTGTTTCGATCTTGTCTCCTATCCAAGATTTTGCTTGTTTCATGGATACTTGTTCCTACTCGTTTATTGATATTCTGTTCACAAATCGAACTTGTACTATTCCAGAATTATTCTACTTGAAATATCATTCTGAAACCTTGTTTGAACTTTCTCTTCTATTGATGCTTGTTTGAGATTCTATTTCCTATTCTTGACTTTATTCAGGACTTGTTCTCTATTTACGATTTTGTTGCTATTGAGATTCGCTTGTTTCATGTTTACAATCCAATATCTTGTCTCCTATTATTAATCTGTTTTCTAGCCACTATTCTAAACCTTGTTTTCTCGTCAATATTTTCTAGCCGAGATTTTAATTCCTAATCGCGACCTTGTTGATATTGGTTCTCTAATTAAGGCCTTGTATCCTATGGAAGGTTGTTTCCCCTTCAAAACTTTGTCTGAGGGTTCGTTGTTAATTAAGATGTTGTTAAACCTTGTTTCCAGTACGAAATTTTATTTCTTATTTTAAAATTTGTCTCCTGTCTAATACCTTGCCCCAGTTCATCCTTCGAGACTCTGTTATCCCGTCGGAATAATGTCCCGTATATGGAATCTTGTTACCATTCTAGATATCAGTTGGAATTCCGTTATAATTTGAAACTTCGCTCCCTGTCTGAAATTTTAATCTCTCTGGTTGCCCTCTTATACTCACCGATGGGATCCCTTGTCGTCTCTTAGTACCTAATAAACTCTTGTATTCTAACAGTCAGGTAACTTTACCATTTTCGTGACTTGGACTATTGAAACTCATTTTGAATTCCTTGAAACTCTTTTGAAATTCCTAGGGATAAAGTCGAGAGGCTATTCGATGACCTTCTGTGGCATGACAGTTGCACGCTGCAACCATTAGCTGGATTATGAAGACTGAGGGTTCACTGCAGCCAGTAGCGCACTGGCGAGGCAGGAACTTTAAGTTGAAGTGATTTCAGACAATCATAGGTTTTCGAGTACTGTCGAGACTTGTCATATTCTTCCTACCTTGATCTCTTGGGTTGCTTTGTCAATGATTGTTGGAAAATGGATAAGGTTGACAGATTATTCGGTGACATATTGTTATTTGAGTCACGGAGCCGAAAGTCTACTGCAGTCAGATATATACTGGCGGGGTAGGGATTCTAGGCAAAGTGATTTCAAATAGCTATATGTTCCCGGACACCATGGAAACTATATCCCTTTTTATATGATTATTGGTTTTCGAGAATCACAGATCCTTGGACGTTCATCCTGATTTGATACTGTAATTCCTGAGTATTGCGTACGTCTCCTCAATCAACCCTTGCTAAATTTTCCTTCTAGCACTTTATCGTTAGATAATTGAATTCCTCAAAATTGTATGTTACCAGATTATGATTCCGTACTTCGTTGTGTCTCGTCTAAACTTTAATCTTAAATTATATCTATTTGACCATGTTTTTCCTATCTTGTCCTGGTCCACTTGTGTTAAACTATCAATTTTGATCGTACTTAATAGTTTGTGTCTTCATGATTTTGCTACTCTAAGTTGTAATCGAAACTTCATTCCATTCGTGCCTATTTAATCCTTGATTATTGTTAGATCGTATTATTTCAACTTCTTGTGTGTAATTATCGTATTTGATCTCAAAGGCTCAGGGCGTCTCAGAGTTGCGCAAGATCGACAGAAGCACAGGATGGACAGCAGCAAACGACCACTAGAGTTCGCGATTGGAGATAGAGTGTTCCTGAAGGTCTCGCCGACCAGAGGCACCATTTGTTTTGACAGAGGCAGGAAGCTCAGTCCGAGGTACATCGGGCCTTTTGATGTGACAGTGCAGATTGGCGAGGTAGCGTATCGACTAGCGCTTCCAGTTAGCTTGGAGGGAGTTCACAACGTCTTCCTGACGCTATATTCCAGACCCGAGCCGTGTGGTGGATCACTCGGAGTTAGAGGTGGGTCCGAGCTTGATCTACGAGGAGCAGCCAGTAGAGATCCTGGACCGGAGGGAGCAGCGACTGCGGAACCAGACCATTTCTCTTGTCCGTGTCATGTGGAGACACCACTCTACGGGAGAGTCCACATGGGAGCGCGAGGATGAGATGCGAGAGCGCTACCCTACCTTGTTCACTTGATTGTATTCTTGCATTTTGAATTTCCAATTTTCAATAAATAATTCGGGGTGTTTCGCAAATCAATTTTGAGCTATATCTGAATTTCGAGGACGAAATTTTTCAAGGGGGAGAGATTTGTAACTCCACTTTTTTGAAATATGGTAGAATTTAAAATTTTATATTGAGTAATGATTTGGGAATATATTTTTATATATTTAGCATAGGTGAAGTTATATTTTCGTTTAATGATCATCTAATTAATTCTTGGGCTTAATCTCCTTAAACCCAATTGAATTGGGCTAAGCATTGCCAGCCCAAATTAATTCCCTTTAAACCCAACCCAGTGTTTAGCTTAAGTTATTCCTGCTCTTCTAAAGGAATTTCTGGCAAAGCTCTTCGATTTTGAATTTTCTCAACGGCCAAGGAAGAGGGCCATGTGCATCTCTCCTCCTTCCTAACAACCTTGTCAGAGAATTTCCCGCCAGTAGGTTAGCCTGCCTCTCACGCTATCAATCACCTATTTAAGACCTTTCTCTCCTCACTGTTATTTAACAATTTCTCCACAACTTCATCTTCCCCAAAGCTCAGATCCAATCGGCCATGGCGGAGTGTTTTGAGGATCGACCATTACAAATGGCAGAGCAAGATCAGTAGGTAATTTCCCTGATCTTCTTGTCTCCTTTATCGTTCTGATCATTCTGAAGTTGAGCTTGATCAATCAATGATTTGATCGTTTGGTTTTTCTTGGATCCAGTCAATCGACTCGATCAAGAGAAGAATAGATCAGACAATAATCATTGATTCGATCCTTTTTCCAACAATCCTTCAATTTTGGAATCAGTAACATCTGATCGCAAGGTGTTTGTTTATTTTTCTCCATGAATCAGTCGATCCTTCATAAACTCAACTAGGAATAGTTGATCGTCTCTTGCGTTTTTCTGATCCAGATCTACTCTTCCAGTTATAGCTGACACTGCAGGTATATTTTTCCAAACCATTTTCCTGATCTCGATTTCTAAATTAATTTGGTTATAATGCAAATGATGTAGGCAGTGACATTAGGAAATTAGGATAAACTCTACTTCCTGTGATTGTTTCAGTAAAGTACTATGAATATTCATTTTGAAATGTCATGTTCATGATTAGTTATATCAGATTGTGGCAAGCTCTTATGAAATTAATGTCAAGTAGTATCTGTATTTAAGAGCAAATGGTCTCGGGATATCCTATTAAAGGATTGGCAATGTTATGTGATTTTCCATGGCATTTTATTGTGATACTCATATGAGACTGTCCTAATATTGGACAAGGACTGATATGTAAATTTCAAATGAGTTTGTATATGAATTCATTGAGGACTGTTGTGTTAATATCATAATTAAAAGTTGCAGTGTTTCTAGTTGATCAGGTTGAATTCTAGAAGCCTGTGATGGTTGGTAAAACTGTGTTTTATCTGGACTAAACATGTCCTGATACAGGACTGAAATTGGTTGTTGTTTTGAATGGGTTTTGGACAGGTAGATTAGGAACTGCTCTCTAGATTTCATTTTGGTATTAGCTTTGATAATGTAGAACCTGGGAACTTGATATTTCATTTGGTTTAGAAGAGTTAAATTGACTTGTTGAAGCCATTGAAGTAATTGTCTGGCCTAAATTATTAACTGGGAACCTGAGTAGGATACCTGCCATTGGACTGGGATAAGAGACAGAACCTTAACCTCATCTTATGAGAGTATTTCCCCTGGTCTTGATGTGAGATTTTACATAGACTCTAAAATGTGATTCCATAGGGCTAATATATATTCATGTGGCATTGATATGTAAATCCTATGAAATTGATACGAGATTACATATGCCTGATATCATCACCAGTATGATATCCTCCTTAGTCTTCTGTCATGAGTTTTAGTCTAAATTTTGTTTAAACAGTAAATGTTGTGTAATATTCAATGGAATGTGGGTTAGGAAGGAATGGGTTTAAGTTCTAACAGTCTTGATTTTCCTTTAAACCGGGATTTAGCATGGTTCTTATAGACTATAACCAGGAGTGATTAATTTTGGCACATGGTTTAAGGAACAGTGACTTGCATTCAATCTCTTGTTTTGAATACCTCTCAACCTAAGTTCAGCCTTGAGATTGATTTTCTTTTCTATCAATGAATCAGTGGACTTCGCTGTTCCATATTGTTGAATACTAAGGATGCATTAGTCATTCTCAGGATTGGGTATACAGCTTGATAATGATTTGTTCAGTTCTATTTGGGACTGAACATGTTCTGGTTCAGGACTGAGTATCAAACCATGTTTTGAATGGGAACTTTGAACTGTTTTCTGCATATCAAAGGCTGGGATTTAGATTTCTGTTTGGTTTGAATCTATAAGGGGTCTGAGCATGTTTTAATAGAAGATTAAGGTTATGGAAGTTTCAATTAGGCTGAACCTGGATTCTCATGAACAGGGTATGGTTCATTCTCCCTCTGATCATTAGAACCCTGGGAGATATCTCAGTAACCTGAGAATGTTTCTCAGTCAACCTGAAAAAGATTCTCTGGAAACTGGAGAATGATTCACTGAAATTGAGACTTTATGTATATTAGTATTAGGAATAGAAACCTTATGTCAATGTGGATTCAACTAGTAACCTGAATAAAGACTGGTGTTGTCCATCATGGTCAGGACTACACTATGATGATGATGAGGATAGGCTGTTTAGGTTCATTTGAGATGTTATTAGATTCCTACAGGACTGTGTGAATAAACTGGTAACCAATGTGATGCAGGGGATAGGAAAGTTAAGGAGAGGTAAGTATTCTATTAGAGTTTAATTATAGAGTAATAAGTCATGTGTAAGATAAGTTTAAAATAGTAAACCAAGTTGTTAAGTGATCGTTTAGACTAGGAATATTTACCTACATTGTAGACTTATCTTTTGTAAATCAATTGCTTACAAGAGGACATCCAGTTTCTTTGGTTACTTGTACTTCCCTGGAGCATGGCAAGTATACTCCTCTGATTTGTTCATTTCTCATGTCTTCATTATCCTTTCTTGTATCCCCTTGATGACACGATAGTTCACGATATTGTCTGATTTCATGTTCCATGTTTCATTGTGTCTGGGAGGGAAAATACTATAGATATGTGATCAAACCCTGTTACTACTCTTGTGAATAGCTTGGGTCCCGCACCGTGCATGTGGGGCCAAAGCCGTACCATTTCATGTTCATTGCATCTACCCAAGCCGATCACAATCTAGATGTATTTCATTATTGCACATGTCAGGATTCAGGTTGTATTTCAGGATTCATGGCTGTATTTCATGTTCAGGTTGTATTTCATGATTCAGGTTGTATTTCATGCTCAGGATTCATACCATGTTCCCTGTTTTACTTTCAATATTCCTATTCAGTTCATGTCTTGTTCTCATTTCCTGTACTTTACATTTATTCCTATTTTCTTGATTCATACCATGATGTACATGTTTATTTCTCTGGATATACTTTGCTCCGCTCCTGAATAGGATATGTTGCAGGTGAGATGGAGGCCTTGTGCGACACTTACTATGGTCAGGATATTGCTTTTCCTGCTGAGCCAGCTGGAGCTGCTTGTGACCTAGAGGCTGCAGAAGCCTAGTGCTTCTCTTAGTTTCTCTATTATTTTCCATGTTTTGAGACTAGCAGACTTCTTTCATTTGTTGAATGTAATAATTCAAATATTGTACTTTACTCTGGTTGGGACACATTTATATAGATGCTGTGATTTCATTCATGTTCATTTTTATCTGGTTAGTTTCCCTAGATTGGTACAGCTTACTTTGTTGTGTCTAACAACAAAGGCTGGGCGTGTCCGACTCGTATCCGGTTATTCGGGAGCGGGTCGTGACATGTTTTTAGTGGTGGCCTATGCAGGTCCATCCTAATGGTACCTAGGTCTTAGCGTACTATTGGGGGACTTGATTACACTAGGGAAACTTGATCACAGCATAGAAAAATTGGGAAATAAGGGTATATCAGGTATATCAGGTATATTATATTCTATAAACCCTTGTTGTATTTAGGTATTTAGGTCTAGGTTATTTTAACAGTTTTCTGTTTTTCAGATAGTTCAAAAGCATGCGACACCAGAACTGTTGATCCATCTACACTTGAAGATTTCAAGCCTCCACTACCTTCTATCGCCCTACTATCCCCATGGGTAGTACGTTGTTGACGGAGATGTTGAAGAGTCCTTTGACACCAGAGAGAGCATGCCATCCTTTTCCAAGCCAGACTGGTGGATACACTCCGAGCCAGGAATGAATTCTGATTTCTTCGGATTCTTGGACTTTCCGACACATAGCGCATATCTTGCACCAAGGAGCAGATCGAGAACCTGAAGCCGCTACTGAAGATCATCTCAGCATGTGGGGATCCGACTCCTCCGAAGATTGAAGTCGCCAACCAGGAGATCCAGCTCGTAGCACATACAACAAGATGGGAAGCTGGAGCACAGGAGAGACATGAAGACTTATGACAAAGGCAGTAACTACCCTGGACCTGCAAAATGCTACAACACTCGGTCAGCACTTCTTCGGTCACAACACCAGTCGCATCATCAGGAGCAGGTCTCAACAGCCAGCACGCTAGCAGACGTATATTCCTATCAGAGGTTCCGCGCTTCAGCCCCAGCGGGAGATCCAGACGACGACTACTTGCAATTTCTGCCGTCGTCCAGGACATCACCACAAAGAGTGCCACAAGAGACGAAGGCTATGCCTGCACTGCAAATCGCCAAGCCACCAACTCAAGAACTGTTCGGAGGCCACTGATCACGCTGTCCAAGGACGAACGCGAGAAGCACCAGGACTACAGCAAGTGGACCCACCTCTCCAGATTCAGCAATCACATGAAGCACTACCGCAGGGATCAACCTATGTCAGGACAATTGAAGAAGTTGAAGTGATTCCAGTCCCGGAGAAACACTGAAGATAGATCAAAGACATAAGATTTCTTTTGCATGGTTGGAAAAACCATGTATCTTGATTAATAATCCAGTCTTCCCTTAAATTCCTCCTAACACATTGATCATTTCTTGAAACTTCTTGTTTCTATTTTGGAATCTTGATTGATGTTCGAAACTTATTTCAAGATACTGTTTCATATTCGACAAACTTGTTTCAGACCCACAATTCGATATTTGTTTGAAATCTACTATTCGATACCGTTTGCACATTCATTCATGACCTTGTTTCCTAGTGATGGCTCCTATTTGTAATTTTGTTCTTTTATCAAACTTCGTGTTAATTAAGATTTAATTCCTACTCGAGATTTATTTTGAAATCCTGTTCCTCATTCGAAGCATTATTTGTGCTTCGTCCTATTTAGGACATTGTTGAGAATACCTTTGAGGGTTTTGAAGATTTCGTTTCCTATTCGAGACTTGTTTCCTCATTCATGACTTTGATTTTATAGTCGAGAGTTGTTGGTCCACTATTTTGTTTCGATCTTGTCTCCTATCCAAGATTTTGCTTGTTTCATGGATACTTGTTCCTACTCGTTTATTGATATTCTGTTCGCAAATCGAACTTGTACTATTCCAGAATTATTCCATTTGAAATATCATTCTGAAGCCTTGTTTGAACTTTCGCTTCTATTGATGCTTGTTTGAGATTCTATTTCCTATTCTTGACTTTATTCAGGACTTGTTCTCTATTTACGATTTTGTTGCTATTGAGATTCGCTTGTTTCATGTTTACAATCCAATATCTTGTCTCCTATTATTAATCTATTTTCTAGCCACTATTCTAAACCTTGTTTTCTCGTCAATATTTTCTAGCCGAGATTTTAATTCCTAATCGTGACCTTGTTGATATTGGTTCTCTAATTAAGGCCTTGTATCTTATGGAAGGTTGTTTTCCCTTCGAAACTTTGTCTGAGGGTTCGTTGTTAATTAAGATGTTGTTAAACCTTGTTTCCAGTACGAAATTTTATTTCTTATTTTAAAACTTGTCTCCTGTCTAATACCTTGCCCCAGTTCATCCTTCGAGACTCTGTTATTCTATCGAAATAATGTACCGTATATGGAATCTTGTTACCATTCCAGATATCAGTTGGAATTCCGTTATAATTTGAAACTTCGCTCCCTGTCTGAAATTTTAATCTCTCTGGTTGCCCTCTTATACTCACCGATGGGATCCCTTGTCGTCTCTTAGTACCTAATAAACTCTTGTATTCTAACAGTCAGGTAACTTTACCATTTCCGTGACTTGGACTATTGAAACTCATTTTGAATTCCTTGAAACTCTTTTGAAATTCCTAGGGATAAAGTCGATAGGCTATTCGATGACCTACTGTGGCATGACAGTTGCGCGCTGCAACCATTAGCTGGATTATGGAGACTGAGGGTTCACTGCAGCCAGTAGCGCACTGGCGAGGCAGGAACTTTAAGTTGAAGTGATTTCAGACAATCATAGGTTTTCGAGTACTGTCGAGACTTGTCATATTCTTCCTACCTTGATCTCTTGGGTTGCTTTGTCAATGATTGTTGGAAAATGGATAAGGTTGACAGATTATTCGGTGACATATTGTTATTTGAGTCACGGAGCCGAAAGTCCACTGCAGTCAGATATATACTGGCGGGGTAGGGATTCTAGGCAAAGTGATTTCAAATAGCTATATGTTCCCGGACACCATGGAAACTATATCCCTTTTTATATGATTATTGGTTTTCGAGAATCATAGATCCTTGCATGTTCATCCTGATTTGATACTGTAATTCCTGAGTATTGCGTACGTCTCCTCAATCAACCCTTGCTAAATTTTCCTTCTAGCACTTTATCGTTAGATCATTGAATTCCTCAAAATTGTATGTTACCAGATTATGATTCCGTACTTCGTTGTGTCTCGTCTAAACTTCAATCTTAAATTATGTCTATTTGACCATGTTTTTCCTATCTTGTCCTGGTCCACTTGTGTTAAACTATCAATTTTGATCGTACTTAATAGTTTGTGTCTTCATGATTTTGCTACTCTAAGTTGTAATCGAAACTTCATTCCATTCGTGACTATTTAATCCTTGATCATTGTTAGATCGTATTATTTCAACTTCTTATGTGTAATTATCGTATTTGATCTCAAAGGCTCAGGGCGTCTCAGAGTTGCGCAAGATCGACAGAAGCACAGGACGGACAACAGCAAACGACCACTAGAGTTCACGATTGGAGATAGAGTGTTCCTGAAGGTCTCGCCGACCAGAGGCACCATTTGTTTTGACAGAGGCAGGAAGCTCAATCCGAAGTACATCGGGCCTTTTGATGTGACAGCGCGGATTGGCGAGGTGGCGTATCGACTAGCGCTTCCAGTTAGCTTGGAGGGAGTTCACAACGTCTTCCAAACACTATATTCCAGACCCGAGCCATGTGGTGGATCACTCGGAGTTAGAGGTGGGTTCGAGCTTGATCTACGAGGAGCAGCCAGTAGAGATCCTGGACCGGAGGGAGAAGCGACTGCGGAACCAGACCATTTCTCTTGTCCGCGTCATGTGGAGACACCACTCTCCGGGAGAGTCCACATGGGAGCGCGAGAATGAGATGCGAGAGCGCTACCCTACCTTGTTCACTTGATTGTATTCTTGTATTTTGAATTTCCAATTTTTAATAAATAATAAGGGGTGTTTCGTAAATCAATTTTGAGCTATATCTGAATTTCGAGGACAAAATTTTTCAAGGGGGAGAGATTTGTAACTCCACTTTTCTGAAATATGGTAGAATTTAAAATTTTATATTGAGTAATGATTTGGGAATATATTTTTATATATTTAGCATAGGTGAAGTTATATTTTCGTTTAATGATCATCTAATTAATTCTTGGGCTTAATCTCCTTAAACCCAATTGAATTGGGCCAAGCATTGCCAGACCAAATTAATTCCCTTTAAACCCAACCCAGTGTTTAGCTTAAGATATTCCTGCTCTTCTAAAGGAATTTCTGGCAAAGCTCTTCGATTTTGAATTTTCTCAACGGCCAGGAAAGAGGGCCATGTGCATCTCTCCTCCTTCCTAACAACCTTGTCAGAGAATTTTCCGCCAGTAGGTTACCTGCCTCTCACGCTATCAATCACCTATTTAAGACCTTTCTCTCCTCACTGTTATTGAACAATTTCTCCACAACTTCATCTTCCCCAAAGCTCTGATCCAATCGGCCATGGCGGAGTGTTTTGAGGATCGACCATTGCAAATGGCATAGCAAGATCAGTAGGTAATTTCCCTGATCTTCTTGTCTCCTTGATCGTTCTGATCATTCTGAAGTTGAGCTTGATCAATCAATGATTTGATCGTTTGGTTCTTCTTGGATCCAGTCATTCGACTCGATCAAGAGAAGAATAGATCGGACAATAATCATTGATTCGATCCTTTTTCCAACAATCCTTCATTTTTGGAATCAGTAACGTCTGATCGCAAAGTGTTTGTTTATTTTTCTCCATGAATCAGTCGATCCTTCATAAACTCAACTAGGAATAGTTGATCGTCTTTTGTGTTTTTCTGATCCAGATCTACTCTTCCAGTTATAGCTGACACTGCAGGTATATTTTTCCAAACCATTTTCCTTATCTCGATTTCTAAATTAATTTGGTTATAATGCAAATGATGTAGGCAGTGACATTAGGAAATTAGGATAAACTCTACTTCCTGTGATTGTTTCAGTAAAGTACTATGGATATTCATTTTGAAATGTCATGTTCATGATTAGTTATATCAGATTGTGGCAAGCTCTTATGAAATTAATGTCAAGTAGTATCTGTATTTAAGAGCAAATGGTCTCGGGATATCCTATTAAAGGATTGGCAATGTTATGTGATTTTCCATGGCATTTTATTGTGATACTCATATGAGACTGTCCTAATATTGGACAAGGACTGATATGTAAATTTCAAATGAGTTTGTATATGAATTCATTGAGGACTGTTGTGTTAATATCATAATTAAAAGTTGCAGTGTTTCTAGTTGATCAAGTTGAATTCTAGAAGCCTGTGATGGTTGGTAAAACTGTGTTTTATCTGGAATAAACATGTCCTGATACAGGACTGAAATCGGTTGCTGTTTTGAATGGGTTTTGGACAGGTAGATTAGGAACTGCTCTCTAGATTTCATTTTGGTATTAGCTTTGATAATGTAGAACCTGGGAACTTGATATTTCATTTGGTTTAGAAGAGTTAAATTGACTTGTTGAAGCCATTGAAGTAATTGTCTGGCCTAAATTATTAACTGGGAACCTGAGTAGGATACCTGCCATTGGACTGGGATAAGAGACTGAACCTTTACCTCATCTTATGAGAGTATTTCCCCTGGTCTTGATGTGAGATTTCACATAGACTCTAAAATGTGATTCCATAGGGCTGATATATATTCATGTGGCATTGATATGTAAATCCTATGAAATTGATACGAGATTACATATGCCTGATATCATCACTAGTATGATATCCTCCTTAGTCTTCTGTCATGAGTTTTAGTCTAAATTTTGTTTAAACAGTAAATGTTGTGTAATATTCACTGGAATGTGGGTTAGGAAGGAATGGGTTTAAGTTCTAACATTCTTGATTTTCCTTTAAACCTGGATTTAGCATGGTTCTTATAGACTATAACCAGGAGTGATTAATTTTGGCACATGGATTAAGGAACAGTGACTTGCATTCAATCTCTTGTTTTGAATACCTGTCAACCTAAGTTCAGCCTTGAGATTGATTTTCTTTTCTATCAATGAATCAGTGGACTTCACTGTTCCATATTGTTGAATACTAAGGATGCATTAGTCATTCTCAGGATTGGGTATACAGCTTGATAATGATTTGTTCAGTTCTATTTGGGACTGAACATGTTCTGGTTCAGGACTAAGTATCAAACCATGTTTTGAATGGGAACTTTGAACTGTTTTCTGCATATCAAAGGCTGGGATTTAGATTTCTGTTTGGTTTGATTCTATAAGGGGTCTGAGCATGTTTTAATAGAAGATTAAGGTTATGGAAGTTTCAATTAGGCTGAACCTGGATTCTCATGAACAGGGTATGGTTCATTCTCCCTCTGATCATTAGAACCCTGGGAGATATCTCAGTAACCTGAGAATGTTTCTCAGTCAACCTGAGAAAGATTCTCAGGAAACTGGAGAATGATTCACTGAAATTGAGACTTTATGTATATTAGTATTAGGAATAGAAACCTTATGTCAATGTGGATTCAAATAGTAACCTGAATAAAGACTGGTGTTGTCCATCATGGTCAGGACTACACTATGATGATGATGAGGATAGGCTGTTTAGGTTCATTTGAGATGTTATTAGATTCCTACAGGACTGTGTGAATAAACTGGTAACCAATGTGATGCAGGGGATAGGAAAGTTAATAAGAGGTAAGTATTCTATTAGAGTTTAATTATAGAGTAACAAGTCATGTGTAAGATAAGTTTAAAATAGTAAACCAAGTTGTTAAGTGATCGTTTAGACTAGGAATATTTACCTACATTGTAGACTTATCTTTTGTAAATCAATTGCTTACAGGAGGACACCCAGTTTCTTTGGTTACTTGTACTTCCCTGGAGCAAGGCAAGTATACTCCTCTGATTTGTTCATTTCTCATGTCTTCATTATTCTTTCTTGTATCCCCTTGATGACACGATAGTTCACGATATTGTCTGGTTTCATATTCCATGTTTCATTGTGTCTGGGAGGGAAAATACTATAGATATGTGATCAAACCCTGTTACTACTCTTGTGAATAGCTTGGGTCCCGCGCCGTGCACGTGGGGCCAAAGCCGTACCATTTCATGTTCATTGCATCTACCCAAGCCGATCACAATCTAGATGTATTTCAGTATTGCACATGTCAGGATTCAGGTTGTATTTCAGGATTCATGGTTGTATTTCATGTTCAGGTTGTATTTCATGATTCAGGTTGTATTTCATGATTCAGGTTGTATTTCATGCTCAGGATTCATACCATGTTCCCTGTTTTACTTTCAGTATTCCTATTCAGTTCATGTCTTGTTTTCATTTCCTGTACTTTACATTTATTCCTGTTTTCTTGATTCATACCATGATGTATATGTTCATTTCTCTGGATATACTTTGCTCCGCTCCTGAATAGGATATGTTGCAGGTGAGATGGAGGCCTTGTGCGACACTTACTATGGTCAGGATATTGCTTTTCCTGCTGAGCCAGCTGGAGCTGCTTGTGACCTAGAGGCTGCAGAAGCCTAGTGCTTCTCTTAGTTTCCCTATTATTTTCCATGTTTTGAGACTAGTAGACTTCTTTCATTTGTTGAATGTAATAATTCAGATATTGTACTTTACTCTGGTTGGGACACATTTATATAGATGATGTGATTTCATTCATGTTCATATTTATCTGGTTAGTTTCCCTAGATTGGTACAGCTTACTTTGTTGTGTCTAACAACAAAGGCTGGGCATGTCCGACTCGTATCCGGTTATTCGGGAGCGGGTCGTGACAGTTTAGCTGGTGTGAGGGTCCAAGTGCCATTTTGTAACAATGCATTGATCTTATCATCCATGGCATTTCTCTAATTAGCGTGAAGCTTCGCCTGAGAGAAACATGTAGGCTCTTGTTCATTTTTAAACTGGAAAGGATGTTTAGTACTGATCAAACATAAACGGTTTATTGGCTTTGTATTGCCGGCTTTTCCTCGAGTAAGCATGGGATGACTTGGTTGTGGTTCAAGTGGTACTGCCGTAGAAGGAGATGGTGGTGCCGAGAGAATTGGTGGGGATGGTGTAGGTGTTTGGAGAGAAGAAGATAGGGGTTCATTAGGTGGTTCTGGGAGGGTAGCTGGTGGTAGAGGAGGGACAGTAGTGGAGGGAATGTGTGGTTGTGGTGATATTGATGGTGGTAATATAGGTTGCAGTGTAGGAAGTGGGAAAACATGAGAAAGAATATGTGAAGTTGTTGATGTATGTTGAAAAGAACGAGCACTTACAGTGACAGGATTATCTCGGTCAGCAGAGTAGGGGAAGGTTGTTTCTTCAAACCGAACATGACGGAAAATGTAGAGACGTTGAGTGTTAGTGTTGTAGCACATATATCCTTTTTGTAAACTGCAGTAGCCAACAAAAACACATGGAAGAGAGCGATGAACAAGTTTGTTAGGTGCATATGGTCGGAGGAATGGATAACACAGGCAACCAAAAGACTTTAGATGTGTGTATTCAGGTTTTATGCCAAACATCAATTCAATAGCGGTGGAACCGTTTGTTGCGGAGGATGGAAGTCTATTAACTAAATAACAACTGGTCATGAAGGCATCTGTCCAAAAAGAGAGGGGCATACTAGCATGATTTAGTAATAACATACCAGACTCAACAATATACCGGTGTCGGCGTTCTGCTAAACCATTTTGTGGTGAAGTGTGAGGGCAAGTAAACCTATGGATGACACCATGATTATTTAGAAATAATGTGAACTTTTTATATTCGGTTCCATTATCGGTTTGAAAGACTTTTATTCTCCTTCTAGTAAGATTTTCAATTTGCAATTTAAATTGAACAAGAGTTTGAAAAGCATCAAACTTATGACATAGAGGATAAAGCCAAGTGTAGCGACTGAAAACATCCATTAAGAGCAAATAATAACGATAACCATTTCTAGAAAGCACAGGTTGTCGGACCCCATCTGATACGATTAGTTGTAAAGGAGCATCGTATCTTGTAACACTAGGTTTAAATGGCAACTGATGACTTTTGCTAATATGACAAGCATGACAAAAGGAAATAGACTCATGATCAACCGGAAGATCATTGGATGACACAATTTTATTGACTGTCTTCAGCATCGGGTGGCCGAGACGATGGTGCCAAAGAAAAACTGACTGAGACACAAAACTTGTTGCCGGAGGATGGATGAAGTGATACAACACCCCACTATTTTTGCCTTGGAGCAATATTGTCCTTATGTCCTGGTCCTTCACAACAAAATAAGAATGTTGAAATTCAAAGAAGACATTGTTGTCTTTACAAAATTGGGAGACGGATAAAAGATTTGTAGAAATAGATGGGACATGATAGATATGGTTTAAATAAAAAGAGCGAGTACTAATGGTGAAAGATGAGTTACCAATGTGACGAATGGGAAGTGCAGCACCATTTCCAACTCGAATCTGATCAGGCCCATTGTATTCTGACTGGAGATGCAGGTTGGAAAGATTAGATGTTAAGTGGTGAGAAGCACCACTGTCCGGGCACCAATTTGCATCAACCAAAGAACCAAGAGTAGCGACATATGCAGCTGGGAGAGCGGTGTAGGAGGATGGTTTGAATGTTTTGTCAAACCTGTACCAACAATCAATTACAGTATAGTTTTTGTGCCCACATAGCAGGCAGGGGCCATCAGTAGACGAGAGGAATTGAGGTCGGTTTGGTAGGCGATATGTCACGACCCGCACCCTAGAGTTAGGGCACGAGAACGTAACAACGCCCAGCCTACGCCGCAGTATCGGCAGTAGAACGCTGTCCTAGGTCTCAATGCATCTAACAGTATAAGACTAAACAGTTTATACTCCCCGAATGGGGGTGACATAGCCGAATGTAAACTCAATCACGTCTAAGGTAGAGCATAAAGGAAGATAGATAAAACATGAAATCGAAAAGAGATACAACAGATAGAAGTCTAAGTGTCTAAGATACAAACTCAGAATACATCTCAAAACTCAAATACAGTAATCCATAAATACAACTCAAGATGACTGAAAATAAACTATAAGCAAAAACCCTAGCTATCTATGCAACCTCTACTGTCTCCTCTAGGCTGCAGGCAACCTCCAGGCTATCTGTAAAATTTATCAACAGGTCCAGTCAGGACAGGAGCGAGTACAGTACATCTCAACAGATCATAGCAGGTTAGAAAATATAATCATGCAGTAAAGTAAGATACAGGTACTGAAAGAAAATAGTATGTAAACAGAGAGAGAACTGTAATAGAAATATCTACTATACATAGAGAACTAGCAGTGACTAGTGAGTCAGAGTACAATATGAACATGTAATACTCTCCCGTACCCCCAATCAATACACAAGGATCCAGCCAGGTTATGTTATATGATGCTATGTAACAGACCCCGAAGGTGATAGACCCCGAAGGTGATAAGCCCCCGAAGGGTGGTAGACCCCGAAGGTGATACATAGTAGTCCCATAAAAATGGAGATTCTGGAGGTAACCCAACAGTGTAAGTCCCATAAAAATAGGGATTCTGGGGGTAACCCAACAGTGTAAGTCCCATAAAAATAGGGATTCTGGGGGTAACCCAACAGTGTAAGATTCCAGGAAGACTCTACGATCATGAGGGTACATGTCGTAAGTGATCAAAGAACCAAGAAGCATATGATACGCTATGAAAGTGAAACGCACAGAACATAGAGTACCCGATGCTCCCTAAGGATAACATCTCAAGAAAGGATCCATATAGTACCAATCCGTGTGACCAACGTGACAGTACAAGTAAAGTAATCTACTGCAGAAAATAATTCTAAGCAGGATATGAAATGATCAGAGAATGTACTCGTCTGATATCTGAATGTCCAAGGTAAAGATACTGTCCGAGGAGAGGTGTCTGGCTCCTAATTAGAACAGCATAAGTCACGATATGTCCAAAAGGGTAATATAAAGCACTACAATGCATTCTACATGAATCTAGGTCAAACTAGGCCAAAGTCAACCCTTGGTCAACTTTGGTCAACTGCACTAGTCAAACTAGGTCAAACTAGGTCATGTCCTAACCCAGCAAGTCTTACTAGGCCTAACCAAGACTATCATAGCAAGCACACATCAATACAAGGCTATACAAGCCAATATACACCCAACTCTATATAGCATACAATTATTCAATACTCAAATAGGCAAGAATTCACATTGGATATACACTAGGTAATCTATTACTTTAAGCTATATATGCCTACACATATATACACATGCATATATTGGTATTCAACATTAGGTCTATAATCATGGCATTTCAAATGGTTATATAAACTTATATATTACAACACAATATGCTAACATATATATAATATACATACATAGCTAAGTTAACTGTATTCATAAATACTTATGTAAGAGGCTATGTGTGTGTATGTGAACATGGCAAAGGGGCAAGTGAGGGTTAAATAGGCATACATAGTGTATACATATCAAAGAGTGTCAAAGTATAAGTGAACAAAGTGTCAAGTGTGATAGTGTCAACATAGTATAAGGGGTACATGAGGTAATATAGGATTTGTGTTAACATAGAACATTACATCTCATTAACTTGTATATTGTATACATTACATCTATTATTACATTACATTCATGCTTGCATTCATTTATCATTCATTTATTCTTTTACACCACTATATGCACCATACATTACATACTATGGAACCTACATATTCATTACAAGCCATACTTATACATGCTTACATTAGATAGGATACTTATACCTCATACATCATTTATTTAAACATTTACTCATGCTTGTATTCTCTATTTAATTACATAATATATATATATATACATTAACAAGGGTTAAAATTAAATAGAACATTATATTACACACAAGGGTGCACAAAATGCATATACCGAATAGTAACTCCTACTAATAATCAATACTGTACCATCTCAGCATGAATTAAAATCTAGGATTAAAGTATGTTATATATCTATGTGTTAGCTTTCCAAAACTTCAAACGGATCGCGTTTTCGTTTCCGGAAACTCCCGGAATCGCGAAAACACCGAGAACGCATTTGTCTTTCGTACAGCTGACACTCAAATAAATCTCCAGAAAGTTACATAAAGAATTAGGCCTATTAATACATGTTTTTGGAAAGCTAACTTCAATACGCTTCTTTTAAAAAAAACGGGAGATTAAACCGAGCTTTGAGCTAGATGTTATGACATTTTTAAGTTAGGACTGAAATTAAAAACGTGGATAAAAATCATGACGGATTTAGGTAGTTTGAGCCAAAAGAATACACAATATATATCCTAATTATCCACAACAATAATAGCAATAATAATATGAGGAACCACACTCACAAACTTGATTATATAATTATCATGAACCATTTATTACATATATAAATATAGATACACTCTCATTACAATATATATATATATAAATCTATATATGTAACATGAACACATCCACAACACAAAGGACACTCCTATGACCTCCAAATGGACACAAAATGGACACAAATGGAGATACAACCATGGGGGTCATTCCTATGGATTCAAAATAGACCTATATGCATGAAAAAATGAAAAGGAGAAGGGATTTATACCTCCCGGTAGATCGAATCGAAAAAAAACCTTCCCGGAGCGACACCGACACGTAGAGATTCCAAAAGGACACGAACGAGCTCCGAATCCTCCCAAACTTGGGTAGCTTCCTCCTTGGCTAGAATGGAGAAGGAAAGAAGAAGATTTGGTGGTGAAATAGAAGGATTTGGTGGAGAAATTGTTAGGGATTGCTCTCTAGGAATTTGGGGAAGAACAAGAGAGAGAAAAATAGATGGATAATGACAAATGGGAGGCTCAACCCTATCCTTATTGTGGCTGGCCATAAAGGTGGTTTTGTCCTATTAGGAAAAGTCCAAAAGCCCCTACTAACCTATTCTATGAGTATTAGGAAAGAGCTAATTGGTTGGGGCTAAATTAGTCATTCTAAAGTCTCTAATCACACTAACCTTATCCATAATAATTAGTCTAACCTCTAACTAAAATATTTCTATCATGTGGACTAAAATTAATATCATGTGGGCCATGCCTAACTAGTGTGTGGGTCCCACTAGAGTCAAACTACCCCCGGGTCCCCGTTACAAGTCAGATTGAGATAAAATTCGAACCCGACTCAAATAATCCCAAAACAATATCATAAATAATAAAATAATATCAAAATAATTCAAAGAGGTCAAATGCAAAAATATCCTTAGGCCAAAAATGATATTAAAATATCATAATCACATGGTTAGGCTCTAGGTCAAACAGTCTCTAGGGTTTCACTAGCAAAACGTCAAAATCACAAGTCATTGATTTAAATAATTTTAAAATGATTTAAAATCACCAAAAATTATATCATGAATTAAATATCATTATTAAAATAATTATAAACACGAAATTTCAAAATTACCCTCATTTGGAAAACTGGGTGCTACAACTCTACCCACCTTAGAAAAATTTCGTCCTCGAAATTTAAGATCGATAGTACTCCTTCTAGAGCCTCTAACCTACCCAATATCTAAGGTAACACTTCCTAATACTGGAATAATAAACGGACGTCTAAATAGTGTCAATCTAGGAATACCTCCAATACTGCTCTGCTGTACGGCGGTAATGGAACTTCAATAAAATATGGACTGGAACCTATATCCAAGGGACTGGACCTATTTTAAAGTGGTCTTAACTAAGGATGAAAAGGAACTGATCATAGGCTATAGGTATGCTCAAACTATTATCTTCCTATTAACCATCTATTAATACATTCTATTACCATAGGAATGATGCATTACTAAGACATATAGGCCCCTATCTCTCATAACACATTTATACTCACCAAAAGACTAGTACATCCTATCAAGGCTGATACTATAATCTCTCCTAAATCTCCTAAGCTACATGTTTATAGACACATATCCCCATATCAAGGACTAACCCATATATATCTACAACTGATACTAATGGAGTGACGTTCCTATTTTCCAACAATTAAGGTCTAAAAAAAATTTATCTAAATCATGCAATTTGAAGGAATAGTATACAAGGTCAGGACATACCGTAGCAGTTGGAAGTCTCACCTAGGTTCACTGGTCATTCTAGGTCAAAACAGTACTATGGTATCAACACACAAACAATCTAGGGTGTCTTAATTGGGAAGGTAAGGGAACAACAATCATCAAGGTTGTAGGGCTGTCTACCATCCTATATAAAAATTGGTCATTATCAAAATAAAATAAAGGCAACTACCAATTATTTAAAAAAAAGGTACAGAAAATTAAATTCAAAAATTAAGGAATTGAAAATCACTTGCATTAAAATTCAATCACAATATATATATATATATATATATATATATATATATATATATATATATATATATATATATATATATATATATATATATATATATATATATATAGCGTTAGAGAGGGAAAAGCTAGCATTGTGTGTATGGGGACGTGTTCATATGGTTAGATAGTAGGCGTGTGTGTACGTGAATATACATGAAAGTGTATATGAGGATTTGGATTTCAAACAATAACTATCAAATTACACTAATCATGGCATATGGGTTAACAATCTTCAATATACAATCTATTTAATCACAACTTGCATGGCTAACCATATATATATATATAAAAAGGTAGAGACTTAGTTATGTATTTATATATTATAACATGTATGCCTAAGCTCTATATATATCTATCTAGATATATAATCATAACATAGAGGGGAAAAAGGGTTAGGTTACATGACAGTGTATACTAAGTTAGGGTGTGTGTGTCCTTGTACAGGGTTATAGCTTAGTATTGAAAGGTTAAACCCAGTTTTAGTTCAGCATTTACATACAAAATCTGAAAAGATGCTAACATTTAAATCAGTGCAATATTAACATAACACAGTTTCAGATTTTAGGGTTTTGAACATCGCAACCAATCTCAATGGTCCCAATACATCCTAACATGATAGAAATGAAACCCTAACATACTATCCATACATTTATCTACGCATACAGTTCAATATTACATGTTAAATCTGAAATTGAACATTTGAAATCAATGTGAAAATGTTAACATATATTTAGTTTTCAGGATTTTGGAGAAATTTGAACATCAAAACCAACTCAATGTTTATCACAACCTATCATGTAAGAATATGAAACCTAATATTATATCCCTACAAAAACAATGTACACAGCTCTAAATATTACATTTAAAATAACAATTTGAACTAACATTTAAAATCCAGTATTAAGGGTTAATATGCACAGTCTCAGATTTGACAAATTAAACACAAAACTCAACAAAAAAAAATTTTAAAATGAAACTCTAGGTATGACATACATATGCAGTGATGTAAACATAACTAATAACATGAAATTTATATTTAACTTACGAATTTAAACTGGAAAAGCAGAAAACCAGAAATATTGGAGTTTTAAAAATTTAACATCAACGACATATTAATATTTATTTAGATAGGTGAAAATCAAGTGTAGCATGCATAAGTGTCAGGAAAGTATCCACTATATATATTCATATATATATATTCTCATGTCCCAATATAAAAATCAGATTCTATACCAAGACCAACATTAGATTCCTACCAATATTGCAAAACAGGTGATTAGTGTAATCAAGACAATTTATTATTATTTAATACAAGAATAATAGCAAGAAGGGAATAACGATAAAATCTATTTTATTATCTGTTTAAAAGAAGGAACCATTTTGAAATCCAGAGTTAAAATATCAAATCCAAGGTAAAGTCTAGCAAAATCATCGATTCATTGTATTAAGAAGAAATTCATAGAAGAAGTTACACAAAGGTTTATAAAATAGCTAAAGTTACTCCTAAGCTAAATAATGAGAAGCAAAAGAAAACAAAACAATTAATAATTCCCTTTTTTTTGAAGGACTGAAACAAAGTAGAGAAAACCTGTTCGAAAATATTTAAGGTACAACCTGATAATCATATGCATCTATCCACAATCATGATACTCTAAATCCTCGTCATACTAGTAAGCAAGGCTACGATAATCATAGAGCCCTTGACTTATGCACATATCTCTAGAATCATGGTATTTAACATTTTCGCGGTGCCGCTAGCTTGGCTGCGAAAACCTTAAATTCTCACACCCGAGAAATATATCCAGAGTCAGACTATATGTCCTCACCATGCTGGCTAATGTGACTATAGAAGATTAGATTCCATAACATAGATGACCTAGCCCATATAATTTCATCTTGCCAAAAATTAAATTAAATCAACAATGAATACCCAAAAATCAAATCAAATTTATCAACGAACATTAAACTCAAAAATGAACAAAATCCTTCAATCATATAAATACAAACTCGGATGCTACAGCTAATCGTCAAGATTCAAAATTCAACAATCTTCCATCAAAATCAATAAATACAAACCCAAATTCAACAATAATCCATCAAATTCAACAACAGAAAATAAAGATAAAACAATCAAGGAAAAAGAGAGTTTTCAAATCGAAGTTAAAATAAGATTCTCAAGGGTCATCCCAGGAATCTCTCAAGGGTTCCTAACTGTGATTGAGTACCTTCAAAATATATCCTAATCCTACTGCAGGCTGTAGTGGTACTCAAGTTCGAATATTACTACATAAACTCGACCTGCATGGGCCACCACTAAAAATGTGTCACGACCCGCACCCTAGAGTTAGGGCACGAGAACGTAACAACGCCCAGCCTACGCCGCAGTGTCGGCGGTAGAACGCTGTCATAGGTCTCAATGCATCTAACAGTATAAGACTAAACAGTTTATACTCCCCGAATGGGGGTGACATAGCCGAATGTAAACTCAATCACGTCTAAGGTAGAGCATAAAGGAAGATAGATAAAACATGAAATCGAAAAGAGATACAACAGATAGAAGTCTAAGTGTCTAAGATACAAACTCAGAATACATCTCAAAACTCAAATATAGTAATCCATAAATACAACTCAAGATGACTGAAAATAAACTATAAGCAAAAACCCTAGCTATCTATGCAACCTCTACTGTCTCCTCTAGGCTGCAGGCAACCTCCAGGCTATCTGTAAAATTTATCAACATGTCCAGTCAGGACAGGAGCGAGTACAGTACATCTCAACAGATCATAGCAGGTTAGAAAATATAATCATGCAGTAAAGTAAGATACAGGTACTGAAAGAAAATAGTATGTAAACAGAGAGAGAACTGTAATAGAAATATCTACTATACATAGAGAACTAGCAGTGACTAGTGAGTCAGAGTACAATATGAACATGTAATACTCCTCCGTACCCCCAATCAATACACAAGGATCCAGCCAGGTTATGTTATATGATGCTATGTAACAGACCCCGAAGGTGATAGACCCCGAAGGTGATAAGCCCCCGAAGGGTGGTAGACCCCGAAGGTGATACATAGTAGTCCCATAAAAATGGGGATTCTGGGGGTAACCCAACAGTGTAAGTCCCATAAAAATAGGGATTCTGGGGGTAACCCAACAGTGTAAGTCCCATAAAAATGGGGATTCTGGGGGTAACCCAACAGTGTAAGATTCCAGAAAGACTCTACGATCATGAGGGTACATGTCGTAAGTGATCAAAGAACCAAGAAGCATATGATACGCTATGAAAGTAAAACGCACAGAACATAGAGTACCCAATGCTCCCTAAGGATAATATCTCAAGAAAGGATCCATATAGTACCAATCCGTGTGACCAACGTGACAGTACAAGTAAAGTAATCTACTGCAGAAAATAATTCTAAGCAGGATATGAAATGATCAGAGAATGTACTCGCCTGATATCTGAATGTCCAAGGTAAAGATACTGTCCGAGAAGAGGTGTCTGGCTCCTAATTAGAACAGCATAAGTCACGATATGTCCAAAAGGGTAATATAAAGCACTACAATGCATTCTACATGAATCTAGGTCAAACTAGGCCAAAGTCAACCCTTGGTCAACTCTGGTCAACTGCACTAGTCAAACTAGGTCAAACTAGGTCATGTCCTAACCCAGCAAGTCTTACTAGGCCTAACCAAGACTATCCTAGCAAGCACACATCAATACAAGGCTATACAAGCCAATATACACCCAACTCTATATAGCATGCAATTATTCAATACTCAAATAGGCAAGAATTCACATTGGATATACACTAGGTAATCTATTACTTTAAGCTATATATGCCTACACATATATACACATGCATATATTGGTATTCAACATTAGGTCTATAATCATGGCATTTCAAATGGTTATATAAACTTATATATTACAACACAATATGCTAACATATATATAATATACATACATAGCTAAGTTAACTGTATTCATAAATACTTATGTAAGAGGCTATGTGTGTGTATGTGAACATGGCAAAGGGGCAAGTGAGGGTTAAATGGGCATATATAGTGTATACATATCAAAGAGTGTCAAAGTATAAGTGAACAAAGTGTCAAGTGTGATAGTGTCAACATAGTATAAGGGGTACATGAGGTAATATAGGATTTGTGTTAACATAGAATATTACATCTCATTAACTTGTATATTGAATACATTACATATATTATTACATTACATTCATGCTTGCATTCATTTATCATTCATTTATTCTTTTGCACCACTATATGCACCATACATTACATACTATGGAACCTACATATTCATTACAAGCCATACTTATACATGCTTACATTAGATAGGATACTTACACCTCATACATTATTTATTTAAACATTTACTCATGCTTGCATTCTCTATTTAATTACATAATATATATATACATTAACATGGGTTAAAATCAAATAGAACATTATATTACACACAAGGGTGCACAAAATGCATATGCCGAATAGTAACTCCTACTAATAATCAATACTGTACCATCTCAGCATGAATTAAAATCTAGGATTAAAGTATGTTATAGATCTATGTGTTAGCTTTCCGAAACTTCAAACGGATCGCGTTTTCGTTTCCGGAAACTCCCGGAATCGCGAAAACACCGAGAACGCGTTTGTCTTTCGTACAGCTGACACTCAAATAAATCTCCAGAAAGTTACAGAAAGAATTAGGCCTATTAATACATGTTTTTGGAAAGCTAACTTCAATACGCTTCTTTTAAAAAAAATGGGAGATTAAACCGAGCTTTGAGCTAGATGTTATGACATTTCTAAGTTAGGACTGAAATTAAAAACGTGGATAAAAATCATGACGGATTTGGGTAGTTTGAGCCAAAAGAATACACAATATATATCCTAATTATCCACAACAATAATAGCAATAATAATATGAGGAACCACACTCACAAACTTGATTATATAATTATCATGAACCATTTATTACATATATAAATATAGATACACTCTCATTACAATATATATATATATATATATATATATATATATATATATATATATATATATATATATATATATATATATATATATATATATATATATATATAAATCTATATATGTAACATGAACACATCCACAACACACAGGACACTCCTATGACCTCCAAATGGACACAAAATGGACACAAATGGAGATACAACCATGGGGGTCATTTCTATGGGTTCAAAATAGACCTATATGTATGAGAAAATGAAAAGGAGAAGGGATTTATACCTCCCGGTAGATCGAATCGAAGAAAAACCTTCCCGGAGCGACACCGACACGTAGAGATTCCAAAAGGACACGAACGAGCTCCGAATCCTCCCAAACTTAGGTAGCTTCCTCCTTGGCTAGAATGGAGAAGGAAAGAAGAAGATTTGGTGGTGAAATGGAAGGATTTGGTGGAGAAATTGCTAGGAATTGCTCTCTAGGAATTTGGGGAAGAACAAGAGAGAGAAAAATAGATGGATAATGATAAATGGGAGGCTCAACCCTATCCTTATTGTGGCTGGCCATAAAGGTGGTTTTGTCCTATTAGAAAAAGTCCAAAAGCCCCTACTAACCTATTCTATGAGTATTAGGAAAGGGCTAATTGGTTGGGGCTAAATTAGTCATTCTAAAGTCTCTAATCACACTAACCTTATCCATAATAATTAGTCTAACCTCTAACTAAAATATTTCTATCATGTGGACTAAAATTAATATCATGTGAGCCATGCCTAACTAGTGTGTGGGTCCCACTAGAGTCAAACTACCCCCGGGTCCCCGTTACAAGTCAGATTGAGATAAAATTCGAACCCGACTCAAATAATCCCAAAACAATATCATAAATAATAAAATAATATCAAAATAATTCAAAGAGGTCAAATGCAAAAATATCCTTAGGCCAAAAATGACATTAAAATATCATAATCACATGGTTAGGCTCTAGGTCAAACAGTCTCTAGGGTTTCACTAGCAAAACGTCAAAATCACAAGTCATTGATTTAAATAATTTTAAAATGATTTACAATCACCAAAAATCATATCATGAATTAAATATCATTATTAAAATAATTATAAACACGAAATTTCAAAATTACCCTCATTTGGAAAGCTGGGTGCTACACGATAAGAGCTCTTGTTCCGGTAGCTAGTTTGCTTGCCTCTGCCATTCCGATATTGGGTGGAAGATCGAGATGATGATGCACGATGAGCAATATTAGCAGCAGGCAGAGGAAAAGGAGCAAGTTGGGCTTCCAAGCGTAATTCAAACGCAAGTAAATTGGAGTAAAAATCGTCCATATGGAGATCTGTTGTCGTAGCTGTTAGAACAGTGACAACGGAATCATAAGCCGAATCGAGGCCACCAAGTATGGTGTGTTGGAGATCAGTACTGGAGATAGGATTGCCTGCTGCAGCGAGAGTCAACCAAACGCTTGGCATGAAGAAAGTATTCTGCCATGGTTTGAGAGCCTTTGCGGATGGTTTGCAACTCTCTTTTGAGGTACATAATCCTGGATAAGGACTTGGAAGAAAAATGCTTGGCAAGTGCTTCCCACACTTCTTTGGAGGTACTTAGGCCAACAACATGTGCAATAGCTGACTCTGAGAGGGAAGATAACAGCCATCCTAGGAGGATTTGGTCTTGTTTCTGCCATGAAGTGTACGCCGTGTTGACTGAGTTGTCCGGCAGGAGACGAGTGGGGCAGACATTGCTCCCATCGACATAACCCTGGAGGTCATAGCCTCTTAATAAGGGCTGGAATTGGGTGAGCCATAGGAGATAGTTGGTGTTGTCCAACTTGACAGAGATGAGATGATGAATCTGAACATGTGGAAGGTGTGTAGAATGGGTGGGGGTGATGGAGGTATTAGCAGTATTGGTGTTGGAGGAAGCGGTGTCAGACATGGTGATTTGAGGTCGATGTGAAGAAAGGTAGAGTTGTTAAGAGGATCGATTAGGCTGATACCATGTAGAGTTTTGGTAATGGCTTTGCACACCTTGAAACGGTTGTGCCATATTGTATTTATAGATAAATATAGAGTTTGTTACAAGGAGATATAACTAAAGTTTACACAGTTTATCTAATTGCTGAATTTGGATATGTAGTTATCAATATCAATAACTACCCATACGTGTGGATAGGTTTAATATGGATTGTTTTGATCATTCTTTCATTTACCTTCACACATAAATAAAAAGAACTGTTCTTTGTCTTTGTTTCTATATTCCATAAGATTGTTGATGCTAAAGTAAAAGAACCAAGATAAAAAAGAGTAATATTATTGTTGTTAACTTGCTATATAAAAATATTGAATAGTGTACTATTATTATAGATACATGAAATATTGTATTGTTGTAGACATAGAAAATATTATGTTGTTGTTAGAAAGAAATAGAATTGTGAAAAATGTTTGGGACCACTGAATCGTCAATATAGAAATTCCTTGATTGAAAAGTAGACAAATGTGGTAATTCCTGAATTGGAAAGATTGGAACTATGTGCGATGGCTCAAGGAATGTGAAAGTATAAAAGAGAATGTGTTGCATAGTTAATTTAAATTTCTGCTATCATGCATGTTATGTTTTAATAGATAAGTTGCATATGCATGTATACTCATGGACAACTTGTGCACAAGATTTAGTTCCTCGAACCAATTTCTCGTAGGGCGGACAGGGACAGTTGTGTTGATGTATAAGCACGGATAATTTGGGACCTTCAGTGGGGCTCGCTACCAATGCTGAAAAGATCATCGTCTTACCAAATATAGTCCAAAATAGTGTGTTAACAGTCACATAGTTAGACTGAATGCTAATGTCATCTATTTACAGGCTTATGACACACTTATATATTATGGACTTTAACAATTGATGCATGGATATGCTTATGACCTATTTATATATGATATATGTTAACCCTTGTTTACAGGGAAGGATAGTGACCTTATTTTAGATTCATTATGTCAAGTGACATATTTATGTTTCATACAGTAAATTTCATATAATCAAAATATCAAGTACAATTGTCACAATCTCAAGCCTGATCAGTAGGCATCCTCAAAGCAGATACATCAAAATTAATATTATGTAATATCCATATAGAGGAGTTAGTGAGTCCCTCAAATATTCGTTTGTTTGCTCTCTCCACATGTACCAAACCGACATAGCAAGTCTGATCCGCGCTTCCATATACCATATTCCACTACGATGTCTTCTTGCCTTGATCCAACCAATAATGTCACCAAATCCCCTCAAGTCAGTACAGCCACCCAGTCCTCTACTATTCTGAGCCTGACATATGGACCAAGATGACATGCATTCAAAGAATAGATGTCATATCCATTCATCTTGTTGATTACATAGGACACACCTATGAAAATTGAGTTGAACGTCAAACCGAGCAAGTCTATCCATGGTCAGAAGCCGTCCCAACAACACTTTATACATGCACAGTTACATTTTTTGGGCCAATCTGCTAACCCAAATAAAATCAAACTCCTCTAGCCTAGCACGAGGCATCTACAGAAAATTATAGCATGATTTAACGTCAAACTCTCCAGACCCAGTACGAGCTATAGGCGGATGTCGAACCCATCTATCCTCCCTGTTCATCAAGGTCTATGGTGACTACCCGGATCAACCCAGTGAACCTGACAGTGTGTAACTTGCAGGCTGTCACTCCCCATGTCGAAGGATATGCTAAACTCATAGCCTCCTACCCGCCTCCCGAAGCATGTGATCCCCAACCCTCTTCAACAAGCTCCTGTAGTTGATCCATGGATCGAGCCACAGGTCCGTACGTCGTCTGTCACGAATGACACAATGTATGGCATTCTTCATAGAAGCACGCTGATGTAATAAGCACTTGAAAGTAACTGAAGCATTGTTATTATACTTGCATGTCCAGAAATTATCTTCCTTCAAATATCTACTACCCATCTACTCCGCCTATAAGGATCTCCCTTGTATAAACTTCCATATGAATTTCATCCCTGCTATTTCTTGAAGCTTCTGCAGAGGTCTCAATCCAACCCCCTCCTTCCGATATCAACACAATTGATCCCATCCAATAGCATGTATACCATCTCACTAGATAAAATTAGCACATATGTGCTCAATTTTTCGGATAGTGGCAGTAGGAAGCATAATAGACTGTAACAAGAACAAAGCTAGAGCTGATATGACTGATCGAACCAGCTCAATCCGACTGCTAGACGAAAGACTATGCCTGCTAGCCCTCTACCCAGTGGTGAATTAACTCCACCAAGCTATGGCAGTCAATATCCCTTGCATAATTGATAGACAAAGGAACTCCCAGATATTTGACAAGTAGCTCCCCTTTCTCAATCTCAACTTCGTCGCCCTTTCCTCCTTGCGAGAGCATCGAGAGCTAAAGTACACTCTGCTCTTGCCCTTGTTCATCTGGAGTCCAGAACCCTTCTGAAATCTTCTATGATCTCTAAGATAGCAGCAAGTCCCACTGTGGTAGAGCGCATGAAAACCAATAGATCATCTGCATATATAAGGTGTGAAACATGCAGGGTGACCTTCTTGTACAGGGGAATCATCCGCCTCTAGTGAAATGCTATATCCATCCTGCAAGTAAAGTACTCTATCACCAATGTGAATAGGTACGGGGAGAGCAGGTTACCCTGATGCAGTCCCGATTCTGTAGAATCGATAATCGTCCCCTGGACGTGATGCCGTATGAGCCTAAGTTGTGCTTGCACAAGGCACAATCATAAGATTATCTGAAACACAATAAACTAAAACATAGTACACAGAGTAAATTGAATAACGTATTGCACAGAAGGAAATTTTTGCTTTATTGATAACAAACATCATATTACTTAACTCGATTACAAGGGTTGCTGCACGGGCTTACAAACTAACTCAAACACGAACGCTGATTAGATAATTGTTCCATACCCCATTATACAACCAAAATATTCGAAACACCTTGGATCGGGGAGAGTTGAGTCATCTCCATTGGACGGATGCAGTCTTTAAAAGAGTTGATTCAAGCCTTTGGCACACTAACGAGGCTTCAAAACACACAAGAGTCGTCTTGTTAGATGGCACGCCCCTCCTGGTTCGTATTATCTATGATGAGCGAGGATCACTAGATCATCGTGTACTGGTGAGTGACTAATTAAAGTTATATGCTATCATTTGTTCAAGAAGTTATGTGAAGCATGCAATATGTTTAGTGATCTTTCTAGCCATTCTAGTGAATTGTATGTAAACATTTGACAGGCGTAACACATAGACTACGTTACAACTTACCCACGGCATAGCTTATATGAATGTATAAAACTTACCATACTTTTTCTGTCATTTCTATATCAATAACTAAAACAGTGTGTAAGTGGAGGTCACTGGCAATTCAACCATCTTGGACGTATAGCTTGGTCTAGACAGCGGCCCTTTTAGCGTGGGTAGCGAGCCCGATAAAAGTTTCTGAATAACCCGTACTAGTATCCAGCACAGCTAAGTTGCTTTCCTCCTAGGTCGAATCGGTCCCGTGGTCCTGGGTTGCCGTTCGAGGAAGCGAAACCTTGTACACAAGTTGTCCATGACCGTGAAAGATTAAACTAGTTACTCAAGCATGGTCTACATAAGAAACTTAACCATTTTTATCGTATTTTGCCTTATCGTTACAACATTTATTTTCTTGATTCAATCATTTCTTAGCATAGTTCTATAATAGGTATACATAAGTAAACATGTAACAGAGTCATGGCATAGCAGCTTTATAGCAAATCTAAATCATGCAACAGTTCATTAGAATTAAGCATTCGTGTACATGCATCTTTATTTAATATTCTATTTATTTTGTATCGTCGATTGATTGGAGAACAAGACGATCAAAGACGAGAAGGGTCAAGCCACTCATCTTGATTGATTGAGGTGAGAGGAAGGTCTATTGCACTAGACGGTACCTACCATTACCTGAAATCGCATAAGCGACGGATCAGTACTCTACCATTCTTTTCCGAGTTCGATATGAAATACGAAGTTTGAAGAACATAAGTAATAAAATCTATCAAAAACATTCACGAAAACACATTCACAAAACCAAAGCCAAATAAGCAAGTAAGACATGAAAAATAGAGCAATGGAAGGTCTCTCCCGACTCAGCCGTAGAGTCCTTCCTTGAGATGCAACACGCTGAATATGAAACTTGATCCAATGAAACTGATCCATAACGAAAAAATGATCTTGATTCAATCTGTCATGATCAATCGATAGCGACATTGTTTTTTAATCGTGTTCTCCCGCAAACGAGGAACGGGACATGAAGTTAGGACGAGACACTATATTATAACCAACTAAGAAAAAGTTTCATCCTCGAAACTTAAGAATAGAATCTACTACTAAGAAAACAATGAAGGTAAATTTTCTTCATCTCAGACTCAAGTTCTCAGGTCGACTCCTCGACCGAATGGTTCCTCCAGAGTACACGAACGAGAGGGATCGCACAATTCAGAAGTAGTTTGTCCTTACGCTCCAAGATTTGCACAAGTTATTCAACGTACGATAAGTCTGTCTTCAGATCCAACTAACCAAAATTGAATAATACATTGCACAGAAGGAAGGTTTTGCTTTATTGATAATATACATCATATTAAATGACTCAATTATAAGGATTGTCGTACACGCTTACAAACTGACGCAAACACACGAACGCTAATAAGATAGTCGTTACATACATTATACCCCATTATACAATCAAAATTTTTGAAACACCTTAGATCGGGGAAAGTTGAGTCATCTCCATTGGACTGATGCAGAGTCTTCAAAAGTGTCGATTCAAGCCTTCGGCACACTGGCGAGTCTTCAAAACACACAAGCGTCGCCTTGTTATATTGGAATGCCTCTTCTGATTCGTAGTACCTGTGGAGAGAGAGGATCAGTACATTTTTATGTACTGGTGAACGACTAATTAAAGTTCCAGGCTCTTATTTGTCCAAGAAATTATGTGAAGCATGCAATATGTTTAGTGATTTTTCAAGCCATCCTAGTGAATTTTATATAAACATTTGACACACATAACAACATAAACTACATTGCATCTTACCCACGACATAGCTTTGTTGCGCATGTAAAAAACTTACCATGTTCTTTCCTGTCATTTCTATATCAAAAACTAAAACAGTGTGTAGGTGGAGATCACTAGCAATTCAAGTCATCCTAGACGTATAGCTTGGTTTAGACCGTGACCCTTTTAGCGCAGGTAGCGAACCTCGCTAAAAGTTTTGGAATAACCCATACTAGTATCCAGAACAGTTAACTTTCTTTCCTCCTAGGTCGAATCGGTCCTGTGGCCCAAGGTTGCCGTTCGAGGAAGCGAAACCTTTTGCACAAGTTGTCCATGACCGTGCGAGACTAAACTAGTTACTCAAGCATGGTCTACATAAGAACTTAACGATTTTTATCGCATTTCGTCTTATCGTTACAACATGTATTTCTTTGATTCATTCATTGGTTAGCATATTTCTATAATAGGTACACATACGTAAACATGTACCAGAGTCATGACATAGCAGTTTTATAGCAAGTGTACGTAAGAAATCGTGCAACAGTTCATTGGAATTAAGCATTCGTGTTCATGTATCTTTATTTAACATTCTATAAATTTTGGTATTGTCGATTGATTGGAAAACAAGAGGGTCAAAGGGAAGAAGGGTCAAGCCACTCACCTTGATTGATTGAGGCGAGAGGAAGAAGGTATGTTGTGCTAGACAGTGCCTACGCAATCACCTGAAATGGCATAAGCAATGCATCAACTCTACCATTCTCTTCCGAGTTCGATGTGAAATACGAAATTCGAAGAACGCAAACAATAAAATCTATCGAAAACATTCATGAAAATGCATTCATAAAACCAAAACCAAAGAAGCAAGTACGGCATAAAAAATAGAGCAGCCGGAGGTCTCTCCCGACTCAGCCGTAGTCCTTCCTTGAGGTGCAATCCGCTGAATATAGGACTCGATTCCGAAAAAGCCGATCCATAACGAAGGTAGAATCTTGATTCAATCTGGCCCGATCAAAGGATAGCGACAGTGTTCCTTAACCGTGTTACCTGCGAACGAAGAACGGGACATGAGAAATTGGGTACGGGACACTATATATATATATATATATATATATATATATATATATATATATATATATATATATATATATATATATAAACTGTTAACTGATCCTAGATGTAGTATAAATACTACATAATAATTTTACATGTTCTCATACGATTATCGTATTGGTTTAGGTGAGTCGGATTAAAACCAATCCAGTGCATTCCTAATGTGATAATTCCCTCCTCTACAGATGCAGGGAGTCGTTTGAACGTTTTGATGCGTTTAGAGCTCGTTTGGCAACTTGAAGTTGTTATTCGGAAAGATTATTTTTTTTTTTGTTTATAAATGACATAATGTATGAAATATTTTTTAGGAATAATTAGACTTTGGGTCTCTTAGGATATTTTTGTTTGGGTTCCCATAATAGACATAATTAGTGTTTCGGTCTCCAATAAGTTAGGGTATTTGTGTTTGGGGCTCCATAATAGACATAATTATAATTAGTGTTTGGATTTTGGACTAACGGTAGACTGTCCAAACCCAATAAAAAAATTTAAAAAAAGGAAGAAAGAACGGAAAAAAATGAAAAAAAAAAACTAAAATAAAGAAACAAATAAAACAAAAAGAGAGGAAAAAAGAACAAAATTTGAAAAACGAAAAAGAAAAAAAGATGGGAATAAATTTGTCCAGGTATTCATAATTTTCGGAAATAAATTTGTCTACATTTGCGAATTTCTCTTTTTTTTCTTGTTCTTGATAGATTGGTATTATCCGCCCCTGTCAAATAAAGAGATAACTGGAGGAGAGAAGGCGAGCGAAGTGAGAACAAAGGATTTACAAGTCTAATGGGAGAAGAACGTTGACTGCATCTTCAACTAGAAAAGAAAAGATAAACCTCCCCGGGGCACCGAAAGACGCTAGACGCGGCAAGCGAGATAAAGAAAGCAGCTGGACTGCCTTGCCGCGGGTCTCCAATGATAGACTGTTTTTGGGCAAGACAAAAGACAGGAACTCAATATCAAGACCTAAAGTCTAAATATTTCAGACAAATTTATTATGGAAAACATATTCTCATGTTTGGTTTAAGTTAAAAAAATATTTTTTTGAAAATTATGAATTTGAGGATCAATAATTTACCCACAAAACATGGAAATTCATCCCTTAAGAATAATTGGATATATTTTTTCCACTTGGACGGAAAAAATGTTATTTTTTTTGTTTTTTATCATTTTTGGTTTTTTTAGATTTTTTTCCTTTTTTCTTTCAGTATTTTTTTTTATCATTTTCCCCTTTTTTTTCTTTTTGTTTTTTTTTTGTTTTTTTTTCGTCATTTTTTATCTATTTTTCTTTATTTCGTTTTTTTCTCATTTTTTTGGTTTTTTATTCATTTTTCTTTTTATTCATTTTTTCATTTTTCTTTCTCTTTTCATTTTCCTTTTTTCTTTCTTTTTTTCTTTTTTTTAGTTGGGTTGTAACAATCAATGGTTAGTCCAAGGCCCAAACACTAATTATGTCTATTATGGAGACCCAACACAAATCATAACTTATTCGAGACCCAAACACTAATTATGTCTATTATGGATACTCAAACACAAATATCCTAACTTATTCGAGACTCAAACACTAATTATATCTATTGTGGAGACCCAACACAAATATTCTAACTTATTGGATACCAAAAGTCTAAATATATCTATTTTTTATTGTATTAGTTTCATGAGTTGTAAGCTATGTATTTGTAATCGAGTTGTTCTTTTGGACTAAGAACCGGTGTAATTTCGTTGCATATTATCAATAAAGAGAAATATTTTCATATATCTTGTATCCATCAACTTTTCTGCTCATTTTCTGTTGTAACGACTTTGATTCTGATATTGTTTTATCAAACGTATTTGTTTTTTTCATTGTACAAGTACAATTTAGACTTGTACGATATCACGTCTATTGACGACTTTTGGTCCTGTGGAACCGAGATGTGACAATGCAAGCAACATTCATTACATGCAAGTTCTAAGCCTTGATTTACATGTGGGTTATCCGCATCGAGATTTGCGACGACACCATACGTGGCATCTACTGAGCACCCATTCATTCATGAAATAAATTGTGGTCATCATCCTTGGGACATTTCCTAGCTTCATGTAGGCCTCGTTTGGTTCACGGAATCTCCGGGTTGGAAAAGGAAAGTGATTACTTTCCTATGTTTGGATGCCAAAGGAATTGAGGAGGAAAGGAAAGTAATTCCCAATGGAAGGGAAATTAGGAGGGAAAGTGATTACATCCATCCAAGCAAGGAATCACTTTCCCACATTGAAGTAATCACTTTCCTTTCCACATTCCTTGGCATTTCCAAACATCGGAAAAGAAAATCAATGGAAAATAAAATTTCCCAAAGGAAAGGAAAGGAAATGACAAGGAATTGATTTCCTTTCCCTTCCATTCCGCGAACCAAACGAGACCGTAGAGTAATATTGTCTTCCCAAAAATTATGAAGGTTATAAAATTGTCATCCACAAGATCCCCTTCTCTCTCACACTCACTGCCACGCAAGAGGATCAGCTCCAAACTCTAAAAGACAAAATAGATTTAAAAAAATGTCTGGCTTGGCATTGTTGCATGTGGGGCTTTTGCTTTCCTAAATCTTCTTTGCCAAAATTGAGAGAGAACCAAATCCACCCATTGGTTAACAAGATGAAGTGTCTACTCAACGCCAAGTAATTACAACTAGGGGGCGGTTGATTGTCGGGTGAGGTCGGTCCCGGTAGTGCTAGATTTGGATCAGCACATGAAACTCTTCTGGGTCCAGGTTTTAGGATCAGGTCTGACCTAGATAGAGTACTGCAACTAGACTGCAATCGAGGTTCGACACAGATCTAATATCTCACAATCTACATAAAGCTATACTAGAAAAACTCGAATAAGAACCCGGAATAAGAACATGCAGTATGGATGTGACACTGTAGATTTTACTAAGATTGAAAGTGTACTGATTTTTCTCTTTAGACGGTTGAAGAAAATCAAGGAATCAGATGAATGCATAATCCACACATTTAAATGCAAAATCAGATGAATGCATAATCGAAGGACTTTTCATGGCCGAATTTGAAAAATTAGGAACTCATTAGTTCCCCTAGAATTTTTTATATTTTTATAATTCCAATATCTTGTGTCTAAATGTGCTTCGACTACTTCTAGGCCTACTTTGAGAATCGAACCCTACAGACCCAAAGCCAGTCCAGATCCAGTTCAGATAAAAGTGGGGTCAGATCCGAAGTAGATACCTAACAAAACCGGCTTATCCACACATTTAAACCTGTAATAGAACTAATCCAGTTAATTTATCCAAATTTAAAACAGAACTGGTAATATCCTTATCCATGATGACCAATAGCACACAGCCAGCCAAGTAATCCAAACAGAGATTTATTTATCCAATTATCCACTAATTAATCCATAAATGGCAATATTATAGTGAATCTACAATATCCAGAAATGTGCTGATCAATAGCACTTTCTTCTGCATATCAAGCAAAATAATTTTACTCATGCAAGGTTAATTAGTCTGTGATGGAGGAAAACGAAGTGCATGGTGGGATTTGGAAGCACTTTTTCTCCATATTTTTTACGTGTGATAGCCCACCATTCTTCATTCTTGGCTCCATGCATTCTCTGATTCTTTTTCTATAAATCGAACCCCTTCTCCCCCATTCAATCTCTCATCTCTCTCTCTCTCTCTCTCTCTCTCTCTTCTTCTCTTTCCATACTTCCCTTGAAGAAACGAAGAAGAAAGAAACTAAACTTGATAACTGTAGCCATGGCCTTGACTCTACGTTCATCCTCCTTCTTCCTGACCCCAATAGACACCAACAAGCCCAACAAGAGCTCCGACGAGTTCGCGGTCTCGGTCCCCGCCTTCCCCAGCTCCAGACCCCAGCCTGTCTGCCGGTTACGCGCCACAGCCATGGCCTCCTCGGCCGTGCACCACGAGTCGGCCTCCCTCGAACGCGCCTCCGCGTCCGCTGACGGGAAGGCAGGGAGGCTCCTCCACGCGCTGCATGGGCCCCATGCGGCGGCATCATCGGGGAGGGTGCCGGTGTACGTGATGATGCCGCTGGACACGGTTTCGCCTGCGGGCGGGGGGCTGACGAGGGCCAAGGCGCTCAACGCCAGCCTGATGGCGCTGCGGAGCGCCGGGGTGGAGGGGGTGATGGTCGACGTGTGGTGGGGGCTGGTGGAGAGGGATGGGCCTATGAAGTACAACTGGGAGGCCTATGTGGAGCTGGTGCAGATGGTGGAGAGGCATGGCTTGAAGCTGCAGATGGTCATGTCCTTCCATCAGTGTGGGGGAAACGTTGGAGATTCCTGCAGGTACCTAATAATTCAAATTATTTTTTTTTCCTTATTTTTTAAAAATAATAGTTGCTATTTAACCCTTGATCAATTTAGAATATAGAACATAATTAAAAAAGATTGACTGCACAAACATGAAATTAACTATTTTCTGTGTTTTTTTCGTCTTCGCCTTCTTTAGAATTTCGAAGGAGTACAGAGGTTTTGATGAAAGACATGTTTCAATTGAAGTACACAAAATAGAGAGTTTTTCGGTTGTTTTTCTTCATATAAAGATTATATTTAAAGAAATTAAACACTGATGACGAAGCTCACAAGATACAATTTTGGTTTGGATATCTTGCTAGTTAATTTCTTCCCAATAGATAATAAGCTTTGGTATTTTTTTCAAGAGAAGTGTATCCTCTCCTCATGGACAATTAATTAAGCATAAAAGATTTATTGGCAGTTCTAATTTTCCCTTGATTTTCCTACTACTCATATAACCGAAGGATTCATGTAAAGGAAGAGATAAACTACCTAATTTTCTGCTAGATTTCCAAGCTTTGTGAGCCTTTACTAAATTTCAACCCCTTCCATGTAAAAAAAAAAATGAAATAAACATATCTATACTATATAAATTTCCCTAACGCATGAATTGCTTAGTTCTTCTCTAGATGGATTTTCTTGTGGCTTTTAGGTGTGAGAGTTGAAGTAGGAGGCATATGAAGACATTTGCCCTTCTATATAGCAAACATCTAACATAATAACTTAACCTTTCTTAAGAGGGAAACAGAACAAAAACTCAAGCAAGTCAGCAAAACCCAACCCAGTTGTTAGCCAAATTTTGTTCTCTTCTACTTGGTGTGTGGGCAGGGCCGGCCCAGGGATAACCCATACAAGACTCCGGGCTTGGGCAACCCCCCTTTGCTTAGGGCAACTCCCAGGCTCAGTGTGACCTTACAAGAGGTCGGAGTCGCAGGTGACCCTCCAAAATCGGCCCACAATAAGGGTTAAAGGGTAAACAAAATTAGCTCCGGATATGACAACCCAACCCCTTGGGCCGGTCCTATGTGTGGACGACTTCTACTTCTCTAACTTCAGAACCCCTCCGAGCAAAAAATTCCCAACTTCCTGGATAAGGCATTTGGGTTGGAAATCGCTAGCTGGTCCCACATTATAGCAAACTGGAACTGACAACTCATACTTTAATGGGTCCATCCAATGGACCACAATCCCCACAAAACAGCAATTTCCTGAAAAGAACACATCACAAGACCCAGTGGCCTTCAAAATAGTTCTGTTGATTAACCAGAACTGAACCTTTTTTTTACCATAGAACTGGGTTCACTGGATGATATTCGTAGCAGTTAATATAATTCAGATAACTAGGCTTTGAGATTTACCTGTTCTGAAAACTAATGAAACTCTGCATTCACAGCATACCTTTACCTCCATGGGTCCATGAAGAAATGCGTCGGAACCCGGACATCATGTATACCGATAGGTCCGGCAGAAGGAATCCAGAATACGTATCTCTGGGCTGCGACATGTTGCCGGTGCTCAAAGGCAGAACCCCAATCCAAGTCTACTCCGATTACATGAGATCCTTCCGTACCAAGTTCAATAAGTACCTGGGAAATGTGATTGTGGTAAGCAGAACCTCTCAACTTCATCAAAATCATTATGAGAAGATTTACGCAATGAATATGAGTACTGCAGAACGAGATAATAAGATTTCTAAATGGAATTGCAACTTACATTTTGCTATTATCCACATGTCCTAAATATTATAATCCTGTCAGCATAGCTGTATCATTCTTAATGAATATGTGACTAATTTTTCCAGGAAATTCAAGTGGGATTGGGTCCTTGTGGGGAGCTGAGATATCCATCCTATCCCGAGAGCAACGGAACCTGGAGATTCCCTGGAATTGGCGAGTTCCAGTGCTACGACAAGGTAACTAGTGGAAACAGATGATAAACTGTTAATACCTTTCCTGCAAGAAGAAATCATAAAAAAAGTTTTGAAATATCACTAGCGAAGATCAGTAACTACAATAGGATCAATCAACTACTATTGTGTTGATTCAGTTTAAAACAATACACAACTTTCACCAAACACAAACACCATTAGAAATTAGCTTGATTGTGAAAAAAAAACATTCCGAAACTGTTGTTTGAGATGATAAAGTAGGAAAGTTAAAAATAATACTGAACAATTGGAACATATATCCTGAAAAATGCAGGACTACTTTAGAAGTCCTCTATGTAACTTAAACGATCGACATAAGCAACAAGCTCTAATACCAATCTAACTTGTACAGTACATGAAAGCTTCTCTACAAGCATCAGCCATTGCTATCAGACAAGAAAACTGGGGCAAGGATGGGCCACATGACGCAGGGAACTACAACCAGTTCCCGGAGGACACCGGCTTCTTCAGAAGAGAAGGCACATGGCAGTCAGAGTATGGAAAATTCTTCCTCGAGTGGTATTCTAACAATCTCCTGGAACATGGCGACCGGATCCTAGCTGCTGCTGAGGGGATCTTCCAAGGCACCGGCGCCATACTATCCGCAAAAGTGGCGGGAATCCACTGGCATTACCGAACTCGATCCCACGCAGCAGAACTGACAGCTGGATACTACAACACGAGACAGAGAGATGGCTACATTCCAATAGCTAAGATGCTGGCAAAGAGAAATGTTGTACTGAACTTCACATGCATGGAGATGAAAGACGAGCAGCAGCCAGGCCACGCCAATTGCTCCCCTGAGTTGCTTGTTCGGCAAGTCAAGGCAGCAGCAAGCACAGCCGGCGTTGAGCTGGCGGGGGAGAATGCATTGGAGAGGTACGACGAGTCAGCTTACTCTCAGGTTTTGAGAACGAGCCAAGCTGACGCAGGAATTGGTTTAAGCGCTTTCACTTATTTGAGGATGAACAAGAATCTGTTTGACGCGGATAACTGGAGAAAGTTTGTTGGGTTTGTGAGGAGCATGTCCGAAGGAGGAAGAAAGGTTGCACTTCCTAAGATGGATTCCAGCCATTCAGATCTCTATGTTGGGTTTATAACAGGTAAAGACAGGAAGCAGCCGGGAGAGCTTGCTGGCCACTTGTAGATGTACATATGTAAATCCGTGTATAGATGGAAATAATCCTAAGATGTAATTACATCAAAAGGAAGCAGAGAGTGAGAAGAAAATTTCCTGTAGGTGTCCGTACTCAGAAAATATGAATAAACTGGAACGTATTGTGATTCCAAGGAATGCATGTGAACTTATTATCCTGTAATTTTCTCTTTTTTACCTTTTTTTGCTGAAAAAAGATAATTGTGATTGATTCAGTTTGGAGCGGATTTACGAGAATAGCTGAAGGAAACCTTAAATAATTGTGCCCACATCTCAGCTAGATAGAAATTTGAGAAAAGAAAAAATGGAGTAGATCATGATAATTCCTTATAGTATTTGTAAATGTTGGGATATTGGCTCTCTTGTACAAGTTTAGTGCAATTCTATGGCATAGTTTCTTACTAGAAAGAAGGGGAAAAAAACTATAATGTCCTTCATATGGCCCATTTTCCCAATTGAACAAGAAATAAAGTTCAGAAACACCGTGAGGATTCCTCTCTCTCTCTCTCTCTTACCACATGCATTGACTAGAAAGACGATCAACAACCAGGTCATGCCAATTGCTCGACTGAGTTGTTTGTTCCACAAGTCAGGACTCAAGGCAACATCAAGCACAGCCAGTATTGAGCTAGCAGAAGAGAATGCACAGGAGCAGTAGAACGACTCAATTTACCCTGAGGTTTTAAGAACGAGCTATGCAGAGAGAGCAATTGGTTTGTGCTTTCACCTATTTGAGGATGCACAAGAGTCCATCTGATGATAATTCGAGAAAGGTTGTTGGGTTTGTGAGGAGCACGTCTGAAGGTGGAGAGTGAGGTTGCACTTCCTACATTAATCAATTCCAACCATTCTAATCTCTATATTGGGTTTATAACTTTTACTAAGACAGGAAGTAACATGCAGAACTTGCTGGGCACTTGTAAATGTACATAAAGTGGGAAGAAAATTTCCAGTAGATGTTTGGTACTTAGCAAATATGGATAAACTGGAAAGTATAGTTATTCCAGGGAGAATGCCCCGGAACTTCTTATTCCGACCTTTTGCTTTTTTGCAGCAAAAAGATGTTGTAACTGATTTAATCTGCGGCAGATTTAAGAGAGAAGCTGATGGAAACCTCAAACAACTGTACTCACATCCCAGCTTGATAGAAATTTTAAGAATAAGTACTGGGAGTAGGTCCGGATATTTCCTTTTAGTATTTGGAAATTGTTTTATTCTTTTTCTTTGAGAAAAAAAAGGTGAGATAAAGCATTTACAAATTGTTAGGATATTGGATTTCCCTTGTACCAGTTTAGTGCAATTACATGGCACAGTTTATTACAAGGAAGAAAAGAACCTACACTATTCTTCATATGGCCTATTGCCCAATTGAACAAGACAAAAAGTTCAGAAACCAGTTAAAGCACAAAACCTAGAAATATGACAGCTGCAAAGTTTCCATTCCAATGGTCGAGAAGGTGCTAGAAATCGTAACTCTCGTAACTTAAAAACTTGAAACATTTCACGATTTTTGGTGCTCATGAGAATGCATCTATTATTATAGGAATGAGCTTTTAGCTACAATATGTTGCCTATGATTAACATGTGAGTTGCTGAACTTTGTGCAACTTTGATTGATATCATGCACAGATAGAAAGCACAAGGACTAAAACTATAACTACCATAGTGATCACGAGATTGCCGGTGCAGATCTATATGATCTAGTTCAACTAAGAATTTGCGGTGAACTGTTGAGAGTTGCAAGCCACAAAAAGTTGGGACCGTGTCATCCAACACCAGTACCTCTAATGTTGTCCCCAAATTTCCTTAGCACAGGCATTTTATGTTATCCTCTGCATAGCATATGCATAGTACTCATATTAGATGCAACATAAAGGATTACAATTACAAAGACAATTACTATCTTGAATCCAAGTACAGATCGTATACTGTCATGTATACCGACTCTTAGTCAGTTTGGTGTTCTAGCTAGGGATCCTAGAATATCCAACTGAGCTTATGTTTTTTGGAATTGATTTTGAAAATAAATTCGCACGGATTATGTGGTTGTGCCAATAAAAGATGCTAAATAACAAGTTATTGGAGACTGAAACGAATAAGTACCTTAATCAATCATAGTCAGCTGAAATTTGATGGAACTGCCAAGCTCAGTACTATACCTGTGGAACTAATTAGCAAAGAACGAGAATTAAATTGTAGACATTCATACCAATTGCAGAAATGGTGAGAATACAACACTATAGATCCTCACAGGATTTTTCAAATGAAAGAACAATACATGCAAGTAAGTAATACCCAATTGAACAATAAAAGAACAGACTTCCATGTTTGTAACTAGTAAAGAATTGTCATGATAGGCTTTTGTTACAAAAGTTAACTATACCGATAACGAGTTTTAGGAGGTTTTTGTTACAACAAGTTCAAGAAATTATGAGCAAATGTAAAATTATGTGCTTGGGACTTCTAGTCATGATTGAGTTGTCCAAAGAAGCGAGGATGAGACTAAGGCTGCTTTTATGTTCAAGCAACTGGGATCCATTGTGTTCCTCATAATGTAGGACTCACTTGGGCATTTCAGCAAGCAGTTGGAATGCAAATTAATAGTTAGGGTTTCAGAAAGAGAGTCGCTTTCGGTGAATGAGACCAAACAATGGACGTATTTCCCTGAGAAATTACTTTTTTAAGGGACAAATTTGGGCTCTAAGGTTCGGTTTGGGATTGGTTATTGGTGGCTTCTTATACTTTGGTTTCTTGTAAAGCAACACATTCTTTTTCTTTTCTTAACAACTCATAAAAAATAAATTTTAATTTCAACACATTACCCTCAACTGTTTTAGTTTTTTAACTTAATATCTTAAACTTTATTTTTAAAATTTGATACCATCAACTATTAAATTATTTTTAACTTAATATCAAAGACAAAAAAAGGACGCACTATTCATTTATTACCCAACACCCCCATCCACCTTCACCCCTGCCCCGGCTGCCCTCCCACCCAATAATGTCTAGCGAGGGGGGTGGACATAATTATTTTTATCTATTTTTTAGGATATTAAGTTGTACAAAAAAGTTTAAGATATCAAGTTGAAAAACTGAAATAAGCCCTTCTGAAATTAAGTTTAAGATATTCATTTAGTTTTATTTTAACGTATCAAAAAGTTTAAGATCATTATACTTAGTAGAAGTATCATATTCTCTTCTATTTGCAGCTTGAACTTTATGCATAGAAAAATCATAAGCCCTTCTGAGGGATTGAATCTCATCATCCTTTTTCTCAATGATAACTTGAGATTCTTGTAACTTGAGTCGCAAAGATTCTATCTCATCCGTGTCTGAGGCAGGAGATTTCCCTTTTACATCAATAATGATGTTGGAGAGTCTTTCTACTTCAAGTTTGAGTGCATCAACCTCTTTTAGAGATTTCTTGTACTTATTTCTAACACCTTTGTGTTCCTCGTGTAGTTCAAGAATAGCATTTTTCAAGTCATCATAAGTGAGAGTATTCAAAGAGAGATCACCGAGTACCTCATCGGTTGCCATGAGACAAACATTTGCATTGTGTTTGCATTCTTTGTCGTTTTCTGAATCGCTAGCATCACTTTCACATCAGATGCTAGTGTTGGCATATTTTCTGGAGGAAGAGCTTCCTTTGTTAGACTTTTCGTACTTACTGGAGTCTTTTCTTGTCAAAGGGCAATCTCTCTTGATGTGACCGGGTCTCCTGTATTGGTAGCAAGCAGGATCTTCATCGTTGTCCCGTCTAAAGCGGTCGGCTTAGTTGAACTTGAGGAACATTCAGAAATGCTTTGTGGTAAGAGCTATTTCTTCTTCTTCATCATCCGACTCGTTATCGTCGGAGCTATCCTTTGAGTAGGATTTTGTAACCTTGGGAGCCAAAGACTTCTCCTTTTTTTGGCCTTCTCCTTCTCCTTTTCTTGCAAGGTGTCACCCCCGTTTCCCGTATTTCGTATTAATACTCGTAATCGGATTTTGGCATGTATTTTATTTTCTCGACTTGTGGAATTTTGAGTTTTCTCGTATTTTGGGTTTCGGCTCGGCTCGGTTTTAATTGGTTTGGTTTGAGTTGGTTTGATTTTAAAATTCCATGGAACACTCTAACCTATACTCCACCCTCATTCCACCACAACCCACCCTCATTAATATCTCCACCAACCTTCTCTCTCCTCATTACTCTTCCATTAATTTTCTATCATCTTCTTCCTTCTTCCACACAACACTCCACCCATAGGCAAGTGCACCTTGCCGCCAAATAAGCACCACATTTTATTTGTCCATTAGCTAGATTAGGCCATGGAGAACAACATTAGAACTTGACATTTTGTGAATTGGAGCTTCCATTTTTCTAGATCTAGGTTTTAACCATTTTTGGAAATTCTTGGTTTTGATCTATCAAACTTCGATTTTTGCTTGTTTTGATGCTTCTATGTGGAAGAGAATTCAATTTTACACAAGTTAGAACTTTGAAAATCCAGATTTTGTTTTGATTTGGCCAAGATATGAAGAATTGAATTTTTGGTGTTCTTGATGCTTCCTCTCGGCCTGGAGAAGAAGACTTCAGCTTGCGCTCTTTAGCGCAGTGCTGAACTGCGCATCCTCCTCTCAGCCGGCGTTCTTTAGCGCCAGGCTGAACGTGCAGCCTTCCTCGGCCAGCGCTCTTTAGCGCTGGCTGACCAGCGCAGCTTGCGCCCTTGGCCCCTGCGCCCTTGGCCCCCTGCGCCATCACCCCCTGCGCCCTTGGCCTCTGCGCCACCGGCCCCTGTGCCCTTGGCCCCCGCGCCATCCATCCCCCTGCGCCCTTGGCCCCCTGCGTCATCGCCCCCTGCGCCCTTGGCCTCTGCGTCACCGGCCCCTGCGCCATCCATCCCCCGGCGCACTTGGCCCCCTGCGCCATCCATCCTCCGGCGCACTTGGCCCCCCCTGCGCCATCCATCCCCCGGCGCACTTGACCCCTGCGCTATCCGCCCCCTCTGCGCAACCCACTTGCCCATGATGGTTTGGTTTATTTCTTGGACTTGGCTTTTCTTTTGTGGGTTGGGTTTTGAGATCTTGTTCCACACAGCACGACCTGGCACGGTTTTCGATGATTTTGCTTATGACTAATGCGGTTTTCCTGATTCTGTGAAGTATGATTTTAGTACCTCTGATCTTCTTAATAGTGACCCGATGGGGTACACACTTGACTTGTAACCTGTGATTCATGATTTATCTCGGTAACCAGATAACTTGATAGTGGCCCATGGCGGCGCACTCTTGACTCGTAACTTGACTTGACTTGATGCCGTTGCGATGGCTAACTTGACTCTTGTAACTAACTCTGACACCGTGGGTGTTCCTGCTTGCTTGCTTGTGCAATCCACTTGTCTTGTCTTGCATCATGTCTAGGACGTGACTTCCTGGGTACCACGGCCAGGGATTCGCGCTAATATGGATTAGGCTAATTATTAGATCAAACTAGAACATGGAGAATTTTCAGTCACCGGCAATCTCGTTATCTGGGCGCCTTAATTGGACTTGTAGCTTGCCGACGAGTAGAGCACATTTCCAGCACACTGTCATGTGTTGTACCTCTAAGTCACCTAAGGGTATATCGTCTCCTGGACAATGTACCCAACCATACTCTCAACCCGCGGAAGGATAACTGGATAGTCTGCAGGGCTTGGGACTAGGAAATTCTCATTGCATCTTGTTAGTAATTAGACTTGTGATAACCCTAGTTAGTTAAAGTAGTAAGCTGTAGTAATTGCTTGGCCGCTTGTGAATGGATGGTGTCCAGCCTGGTCTAAGTCTCGTCTAAGTCCCTATACCTGGTACTCCTGTACATGATTGTTTTACTTATCTTAAACAATAAATGGATAGGGACAAGTGCTATTCAGGCGAAGGGTTACAACCCCGGTCCTTGTTTGGTTTACGGGTTGTAATATGGCTCCCGGAATGGTTCCATGTCCCTAATCGCTTATTGTCCTGCTGTACTTTTATTACCTGTACTTTTCTTCCATTTTCTTATGTTCTGATATGATGGTTTTGTTCTTATTTCGTGGCCTCCTTGTGGCACTTGCTCTTTCTGGGGTTTGACCCAGCTGGTTTTGTGTGGCCAGATTTCGGAGCAGCTCCCGAGGATCTACCGAACCTCCAGCCCGATGGTGGCAACTAGAAGGAATCCGAGCTACGAGTGGGTTTTCTATTTTGTTTCATTCACTATATTATAAAATTATTCTTTTGAGGCGTTTAGCCGACGAGTACCTGTTAGCTCGATGCACATTTACTTACTGTCTGCCTACGGGCTGTAAACATGATTAACAAATCCTAGGGTTGATCATGTATGACTTAACTCATGCTAGTCCTTGTATTTTGTATGACTAGCTTCATGATCAGCTGAATATGTAATATTTGGGACGCCTTTTATTGTATATTTGGTGGTCTAACATCTTGTAATTATATTACTTGCTTGAGATTGAGACAATAGGCTTGACCTTAAGAGACCGTTGGCTTGTAGTAAACCCTCATATCTAGACAGCCATGACCGTATAGCGAGGTGGTTTTTATTTCAATATACGTAGCTGGCTATGTTCGCCCCCGTTCTCCAGTATTTCGGTTCTGGGGCGTGACATGGTTTAAGTGGTGGCCCATGCAGGTCTTGGCATTCGAGAAATGTGAGGGTTTACCAAATAGATGTCTCAATCAGTACTCGTCCTTGATCTCCGTTCATATCCTCTGAATCTCTGGAATCTTGACCTGATCACATGCTTGTATCGTTGATCTGTCCTGGTCCTTCCTTATTATTTCCTATGTCGTTTTCTTCAGCGGCATTGTTCATGAACCAGCCGATCAGCAAGGCGGAGCAACTCCCGCGGACCAGCAGCCCGGAGATCAAGTCCAGCACTCCGGAGTAGCCTCCAGAGTTGTGCCTACTGGAGGAGAGCCCCCAGTTCAGCCCGTTCAGCCTGCCGAGCCGGATGATGGCACTTTGGTAGGTCTCATCAGGACCTTGATAGCTTCCCAAGATCGCAGAGGAGACGCCTTGCACCAGGTAGTGGCAGATGCTTTGACCAGAGGCGGTTACCCAGGGAACAGCGCGGCCAACAGCTTTAAGCGCTTGAACCCTCCCTTCTTCGACGGCAGTGAAGATGCGATTGTCGCGGACGCTTGGCTTCAGGATACCGAGGTGATTCTAGAGGCAGCTAGAACACCTGAGAATGAGAAGGTGGCGATGGTACGCCTGCAGTTGCTGGATTTAGCTCGCAGTTGGTGGGCAGCGCAAGCCATGGGATTAGTGGCACCCATTGCTTGGGCAGTGTTTAGAGAAAGATTCCAGACGAAGTATTTATATGTTGTAGCTCGGTACGACCTGCAGACGAGATTTACCAACTTGAAGCAAGGGGGCAGAACGGTCGACAGTTATGCATTTGAGTTTTCTAGACTCAGTAGGTTTGCCCCCACCTTGGTGGCAACCGAGTTTGATAGGGCCCAGCGGTTCCCACAGTCAGATGCACCAATCATCAGCTCCAGCCCCGGTAGCTAGGAGTTTGACTATTGGAACTCCGAGGCGGGCGGCCTCAGTAACGTCGGTTCAGCATTCGACCCCGACGTACCCGCAGCAGCAGAAGCAGAAGCAGACTTCCGCGATAGGATGTTCTCATTGTGGGAAGCCAGGCCATGTAGTGGCAGATTGTCGTAGGGCGCAAGGATTGTGCCTGGCTTGTGGAGCGGCTGTAGTGCCCCGTCCCGCAAAGTCAATCGGAGGAATCGAAATGCCGACGACGTTCGGACTTAGCCTTGCAACGGCTGCTCAAAGGCTCGCTCGGTCAAGGCGACCGCTCGCTCAGGTGGGGTAGTTTCGGTGAACTTGCCTCATCTTTGCCTTCACATAATAAATCGTGTTTTCAACTTGCACAAGTTAGGCTTGATAATAAAAGCTACGCATCCATATAGCTAAGGGAATAATCCCGACGGTTTGAATCGAGTTAGAACATGGAAAACGTCCCACGGTCGGCTTAGAGTTGGTGCACGGCATGCTTTGAAAATGACACTCGGTCCTTCGTCCCGTGGCTTGGGAGAAGGAAAGTTGGTCTTCGGTGCAAAAGCTGAGAGTTAGCCTAAGTCATAGGCGTCGCCCGCACAAATGCTTGCTAAAGCATGCACGATCCTGTCCCGCAAGGCTTGGCGTAGCCTTTGCTCGTCCCTTGGGTTAAGTTGTAGGCTTGAGTAAGTTAGGCAAAGTTATGCCGGTCGACCTAAGTTATTCCAAGTGCTGTCCCGCTCATTTTGCGGTTGTCAAGTTAAATAGTCCCACGATTCCAAGGCCCGTCATATGAAGTATTACTTGGCGACAGCGTTGCGTAGAACACGAGTCGGTTTAGAGGCACGAGCCACGGTTGGTTCAGTGGAAAGTTAGCCACGGTCGGTCGATACTTAAGAAAACACGTTATGTTCAAGTTAAGTTGGAAGGCTATGCAGTAGCCGTTCCCTGAGTTCAAAGAACGTTATGTCTAAGTGATGGTTAGTCGCCGAGAGGAAATATGTCGGGACTGTGGTTCAGTCGCCGAGGCAACCCTGGTTAGGGGCTCTGCAAAGGAAATACGAAAAGTGGAAAGAGTAAAACAAAGGAACTGTGATAATAATGAGACCATGCATTACGTTAAGTCTAGAAGTTAGCGTAGGCGCGTGGTCATGGACGACTTGTCGACAAGGGGCAGTTCTTCGAGCGGCAACCCGGGGCCACGGGACCGACTAGGCCTAGGAAGAACTGAGGGTAGCCGAGCTGGGTAATAGGCAATTGGTAGTACGGGGACTTGCATCGGGGCTCGCTACTTGCGTTGCAAGGGTCCCGTTTGCCAGGCTACGTCCAAAATGGCTGGATAGGCCAGTGACCTTTCATATAGATGTGTCGGCACGGGCGGCAATCCGCGTGGGTGCCTTTGGATTGAGTTGAATATGTATGAGTTAAAGAGACACAATGTCTGAGCCTAAGATTTGGCTACAGCGAAGGCGACGTGCTTCGGCACGAGATATGGCGTCGAGTGTTAAGTTGTTAGGCACGACCGCGTTGTCACAACACAAGTGTAGGCGAGACTAAGCGAGGAGGCACTGCCTCGGTAATATTGAAGCACGAATCGAGTATGGCACGACCGAGTCGTTACGTCCCAGAGTTTGGCACGAAAGATAAGTATAAGCCAGTGCGTCGACAATGCAAGCACGAGAAAGGTCTAGAGGCAAGGAAATGGAGTCTTTCGTGTAGTTGCATCTCTGATTATGGCCGTAAGGCAAACACGACTTGATAGGTTAACGTTGTTGGCACGAGGAGTGGTCTAGAGACAAAGTATGAGCTAACGTTGACATTGCAAGCACGGGATGGTCCCGATACACAAGTTGCGCTAAGGCGCCGGTCCTAAAACTGATCCTAAGGCAAGAATAGAAAGACAATCGAAAAGGGGTTTTGTTGCACAAAGTAAATGAAACGTGTAGGTTTTGTATGGGTGGGCGAGGAGCTCACTCCACCAGTACAGTGGTACTGACACCCACACAGTGTTTCATGTGCAGGCACAGGTAGAAGCTCGTGGTGCGGAGCTCGCTTGGATGCGTCGAGGCACGGAGTTCCTTGGCGAGTCGAAGCGTACAGCTGCGTGATCTGAAGACTTATACAGGAAATAATGTATGGACATCGCCTTCCGAAGCTTCCGCTGGATTCAAGTATTGTATCGAAAGATGAGAGAGAGCAGAGTGACTTGTAAATGAGAGAAAAGTGAGCACGAGAGACATTGTAATTTGGCCTTGCGCCCACAAATGTAATCTTGTATTCAATATCAATAAAGAGCTTCTTTTGAATAACTTGTGTTCATGTGTTACTTGTTCTTAAATTCCGCTGTATGTTTCAATATTTCTGCTTGGGACTTCTGTGCGACGACCCCGTCGCCGTCGATGAAATCGGCCGTTATGGAATTGCCTTGCACGAGCGCAATCTAGGCTCGTGTGGCATCACGCCTTAGCGAGGACGATCGCTCCTACGGGAGCGGGGCGTGACAGCGGCATATCACAAGATAGGAGCCTGCCCGAATAGGGGTAGTTCATCCTCCTCCAACCTGACCAGTCTATCGTTTAGGGGACCAGCACCTATGCAGCAGCAGCAGTACCCGAGGCCATTGTTGCCTCAGGCCCAGGCGTTTTATCAGCAGAACCAGCAGCAGTATACCCAAGCCCAAGTGCAGAGCAGGCAGAGAGGTTTTCAGCAGAGGGGACCCGCAGCTAGAGGACAAGGTCAGGCCATGATGATGACTATGGAAGAAGAAGTTGCACCAGGTGAGGTAGTGGCAGGTACTATTCTCGTCAACTCCTCTCCAGCATTGGTATTATTTGATTCTGGTGCATCGCATTCATTCATGTCTGCACGATTCGCGACACGGATAGGATTGGAGCCCGAGTCATTATCAGTGAGGCTTAATATACTTACTGGTAATGGTCTTGTGGGAGTAGATCGAGTGTTTTCCTCGTGTCGGATCGTAGTTAGCGGTAGAGAGTTCCCCGCTAGATTTATAGAATTTCCTATGGCAGACTATGATGTAGTCTTAGGCATGGATTGGTTGAGGAACCAGTATGCTAGGATAGACTGCCATGGTGGCAGGGTTGTTTTCAGCATTCCAGGCGAGCCAGAGTTCTTATTTTCCAGAGGCGCAGTGGAGCCATCTTCCCCAGTGTTGCGGATGGCAGTAGCAGCAGAGCAGTTGCCCAAGATAGTTGAAGAGTTTCCAGATGTCTTCCCACAAGAACTTCCAGGGATGCCGCCAGAGCGAGAGATCGAGTTCACTATAGACTTGATCCCCGGAACCGCACCAGTATCAGAGCGAGTCTACAGGATGGCGCCTTCAGAGCTAGAGATTTTGTACAAGATGATTGAAGAACTCAGGACCAAGGGATTCATTCGTGCAAGTGGATCACCTTGGGGAGCCCCGATGCTTCTTATGAAAAAGAAGGATGGTACGTCCAGGTTATATGTAGATTATCGTACCTTGAACTCAGTGACAATCAAGAACAGATACCCTCTCCCGAGGATAGATGACTTGTTTGATCAACTCAAAGGGGCTTCAGTGTTTTTGAAGATAGACTTGCGGTCAGGATACCACCAGATTAGAGTTAGAGAGCAGGACATGTCACGCCCCGATCCCGGAGGATCGAAAACTAGCTACTGGGCGTGATGCCGTACAAGTCTAGATTGCACTTGTACAAGGCAAAACCATTACAGTTCCTGGTAATTCTCAGAAAACATCGATAAGGCAGCGAAACCAAGCAGATAAATTGAAGTCACACAATTTATGAAGAAATGTATCTCTTTATTGATATTCAAAATGGATTACAAGACTTGCAGCAGAATACAGAGTTTACAACTGTTTACCAGGCTCTTAAATAGCCAACTAAATGTATACACTTGCCCTTTTAGGCTACAATGAATATATCGACTTCTTTACAATGACTTGCCAATATGGCTACAATCTCACTGGTACAACTGAGTTCCACTGTTCCATACATTATGTCCCGTATAGCAGAAGACATCGTCTTGAAAGAAGAGCTTCTGCACACCCATCCGATTCATCGATGCCAAGCACTGATTCACAGGATTTCCCCCAAGCAAACACCTGTAATATTGCCCACAACGTGGGTCAGTACATCATCAATGTACTGGCGAGCGGTGCTGGCCCAATTCACCTAAGAAGACAACACTAAGTAATCATGTTACAGAACATTATTAACAGTGGTCTTTCTCGTTGTCTTAGGGTCAATTTTATGTTATAGCCGACAAGAAGTAAAGCATGCAAATCTCATAGCCAACATAATTTAAAGCATGCAGTTATCACCCTTTGGTGATTCTTACCCACGGTCGTGTAGCCATCCCTGTACATTTATAATACTTACCCTGCCTGCACAAGACATTGTTAGAGACAATATCATGATTCAATATGAATATCACCGTTCAGGTGATTCTTACCAACAGCCGACATCCTTCCCTATATTTGAGTAATAACTTACTCTGCCTGCATAAGACATCATTAGCACCTGACCTATCTATATGAAGGTCACTGGCGACACGCCATCTTGGATCATCTTCTGGTGAACGGCTAACTCCAAATGGGGTGCAAATCCATGGGAGGTTTTCGAAACACCGTGCTACTACTTCAGCACCATGGGATTTCAGTATCCTTTCAGTGGGCGGTAGCAAGCCCCCACTGCAAGTCCTGCAATCCCGATGTCAGTACATCGACACCATCCTTGTTCCCCCTAGGACGAACCGGGTTCCATGGCCCAGGAATACCGTTCGAGGAACGAAACCTTGTCGACAAGTTGTCCATGACCATGCAACTATATGCAACTTATCTAAGAAGAAAACATATAATGCATGATAAGGAAAACTAAGCAAAACCATCATTCTCATCCATCTTGCCATCTAGCCATCTTGCCTTGAGCCAATGCTCACATTATCATCTGCCCATCCAGGGTCTTAGTGAAACCAACATTCTACATCGGCACAGGATAATAGAATGTTGTTTTCCAATCTCTTTTGCCATATCTTTCCAACCAACTCAATGTACTTACCGCCCAATCTTGGGACTTAGCATCTGTTTAGCATACATTCATTCGAATGCAAATTAAGCATACTCACTGCCCAGTTCTTGGGTCTTAACATCTGTTTTGCCATCTATTCATTGAGCTAAAGCTCGATATACTCACTGCCCAAGTATTTGGGACTTTGCCTTCACCTGTCATGTAATTCATCGCAACAGCGTACAAGCATACAATTCATTTAGCCACAACAGTTTACATTCATGTGATTATTATCTTTCATTATCTTTCCAAATTCCATGCAAGGTGTTATTAAGCAATTCAACAAGAAACATAGCATACTATCCTTATTTTAAGCGTGAAGCTAAAGGATCTTTGAAGGGTTCAACACTACTCACATTCATAGGACGATTTCCGCCACGATCGCATAGCCTTCCAAGCGATCCTTCGCATAATCCCAAGTCCAATAAGGCTTCATCGAACCAACCATCCATCATAAGGCATCTTGCGGGTCGGGGCACTACAATATATACCACCCAGAAAAAGTTTCGTCCTCGAAACTTAAAACAAAAACTCATCCTCAAAACTTCAACCGACTTTTCATGAAACTTCTTAACGATCAACTTGCACCATTTAATATTTCTCCGCAATCTTTCGATTGATTCAAGTAATATACCGTCTCGACATAGCATCTCAATTGATTCAAAATAGTTTACCATCTTTGATCTTTCCTCCGACACTCGTGCAAATCTTTTAGCACATGATAATCTTCCCCGTGGCTTCGTTTGAATTCAGCATACCACTTAGTTGGAGTCATGCACATATTTTAGGCGTCCCCGAAATACATACACTTCAGCCAAGTTTAGCGATAGAGAAAACGAACGGGCTACGGTATAACTTCTCTTCCGAACATCAATAATTCTTCTTGAGCATCTCGTATAATCCCACTTTATTTATTCAATATCCAAACCAACTAATAACACAATAGATGTTACCAATTTCAACTCGAGAAATTTTCTACAATCGATCCCAACATTTTCCAAAGTATTCAGACTTAAATGTATCAAGTATTCCTTTCAAGTTCATTGTCATCCATGCCACCAAAGTTGATAACTCCTATTGCCACCTTTCATTTTAATACCCCAATTCTCATTGATCAAATCTTATACTCATCATCGTTCGCATCCATACACTTTGTTTGCAACTTGTAAATTTCTCGATCATGATTCATCCATCAAATTGTACCATCATCCCACTCTAGTAACATTTCTCATTGTACTCAAATATTTCTTCGTATTGATCAAGCCAACATATTATCCTCTCGCATAGGCAACTATCATATTCCAGCAACATTAATTCTGAGGGCCATTCATATTCACATTCGTCGATCTCGGCTACATGCACTGTCCAATTCCGTCATTATACTTATCCTCAATCTTGATCCGGTCAATGAAATTATTCCAACTATCTCAAAGCACTACCAACAATTTTCGCAGCTCAATATCAATCAACCAATCCAACCAGTTCTAACAATTTCCAATATTTCAACCAAGGCAACTCAATTTCCGAAACCAACATGATCCGTCATTCCATCCAACATTATAACATCAAAATTTCCCAATTATCCATTCCATCCCGAAACCTACCTTCCAACACATCTTACTCATTCCGACTAAACTCACGCAACATTAATAGGGACATCATATGGTTTTCCAACAGTCAACTTAGCATACAATCAAGTCTCTACGATCAGCTAATCTAAGCTAAACCAGACATTCAGCTAACCCATATGAGATGAGTAGCTATCAGGGACATATTTATATCTTATCTTAGAGGCAACCAATTCTCATCATAGGGGTAACTCTATGGTCTGACCAACTTAGGGACATGGGACACCACCCCAATCTTATGAACTTATTTCCAACACGGACAACTGAAGAACATAGCCAACCAAATCTGAAACTTAAGCAACCAACAAACATTCTAGGCAACCAACCGACACTCTAGGCAACCAACCGACAATCTAGGCAACTAGCCAACAATCTAGGCAACCAACCGACAATCTAGGCAACCAACCAACATTCTAGGGTCAAGTCTTTCTACCCGTACTCATACCCGGATCATACCCAACGAAGTCTCATTCTAGACTTACCCGCAACCGACAAAGTCTATTCGACAATTCTATCCAACAATTCTATGGGTCAATCTCGAAGCTATCATATAAAACTCCTCAATAGAATATTCAACTTTCAATTTCCATTTGCATAGACATAGCATCACTTGTTCAATTCGACTTGCATCCTCATATCGTACTCATATGTCTATTCAATCGGGTCAACTATTCTGAATCATCATCCGACATTGTTATCTCAATACTTTATCACTTATGATCTCTTTCCTACGGTCTCTTCGCGACATATTCGTTTCCCACATTTTTAGATCATCGATACGGTCTGTACTCTCTTATCCAACAAAATAAGGCAACTACACAATCATATTTCTTTCGAGGCATCATTTATAAATTTTCTAGCACCAACACGGTCATCTCTTAGCAATTCACGTTAACCACCAATATTAGTTTTGCATCACCTCCTTGTGATCCCATAAGAAGATTTACTATTCATGCACCGATCCGAATCTCTATAGCACCGATCATCTAGCATTCGCATATCGGTCATCTTAGTGGACATAACCTAACTCATTAGCTAAGTCATAATCCAACAATTCTATATTCTACCAAACTTGCTATTCATGCGATAACAACATCCACCAACAGGGTCTATTACATATCGCTGCACCTCGATACTTATTTGTATTCCAGCTATTCGACTCTCATAAGGGACATCTACCCTTTCATGCATCAAGGGACAAGTACCCATTCTCTATGCCTCAAAATAGCCAAGGGTCATAACTTTGTTAATTCGGGATACATCAATTTCTCTCAAGCCCAACTGCACCACGTGCTAAGATCATCTATTCCTCAATCCCATTCTTAATCTTTTTCGATCGTCGGTGCAACTCTCTGCATCTTTTAAATCATTCGCAACATCCCGTTAAGCGTCTAACATCACCATCAATTATGTCGATATCCAACATGCAATTTTCTTATACTCAATTCCAACATCATCCAATATTCGGTCCATAGTTATTTCCGCAAAATCATTCGATAGCAACACCACACTATCGTTACCAAGTCTACCATCCTTTTACCCAACTGATCCAAGTCCTTGCCTGAATCTGAAATTTGTTTCCTTCCCAACCAAGGCATCATTACATATTCTCAATTTTCTTATTACCCAACTTAATGCTAACCGACAAGGTCTAGCGATGGTTCATCTGAATACATCAAAATCTCACAATGAGTCATCCAACTTAACAATCAGGGGACACACCTAGCCGACATGTATCAATCGTAAGCTCAACTACGATTCGATACCACCCAATACCTTATAGGTAAACCAAACACAAAATCATAAACACATCAAGGGTCAAGGGACATCTTATCACGACGAGGGTATATGCAATATACCACTCAGAGCTCGAGCCATTCTGACACAATATTCCCTCGCATCAAACCATCATCCAACATGGACAATCCATCCCACAGTGGTTATGCTGACCATAAATATCGACTCAAAATTCTGTCGATTCCTATTCACTAAAATCCATGCACATTCTGTTCCAACATACTAAGCCATCACCCACGGTCGATTGCTGCATAACAATCGACTCAAAGAATCCCACACACACGACATCCAGCATACATCATAAACTTATTATAGCATCGCATCATTGTTAATCTTTTTGGTATCTTTTAGAAATTCAACAAAGCACACATATCACAGCCCACATATTTAGACTTATTGTATGGAACACCCAGTGAGAGGTTAGAATGATCAACGAACTTTCAATCAAGGGAACAACTTAGAATAGTTTGGAAGCAACACAGAACAATCGCAGAAGCACTATGAATCATCATAGAGTCAACTTTGATTTCATCGCAAAAGCAACTTTGAGTATTCGCGGAAGCAACTTTGATTCACCGCGGAAGCAACTTTGAATAATCGCGGAAACAATCTTTGAATCATCGCGGAAGCAGCTTAGAATCATCTTAGTAGTAACATTGATTCGAAACAAATCGAATAGGAATCCAAGGACGTAAAGCCGTGCTCTGATACCATTATGTCACGCCCCGATCCCGGAGGATCGAAAACTAGCTACTGGGCGTGATGCCGTACAAGTCTAGATTGCACTTGTACAAGGCAAAACCATTACAGTTCCTGGTAATTCTCAGAAAACATCGATAAGGCAGCGAAACCAAGCAGATAAATTGAAGTCACACAATTTATGAAGAAATGTATCTCTTTATTGATATTCAAAATGGATTACAAGACTTGCAGCGAAATACAGAGTTTACAACTGTTTACCAGGCTCTTAAATAGCCAACTGAATGTATACACTTACCCTTTTAGGCTACAATGAATATATCGACTTCTTTACAATGACTTGCCAATATGGCTACAATCTCACTGGTACAACTGAGTTCCACTGTTCCATACATTATGTCCCGTATAGCAGAAGACATCGTCTTGAAAGAAGAGCTTCTGCACACCCATCCGATTCATCGATGCCAAGCACTGATTCACAGGATTTCCCCCAAGCAAACACCTGTAATATTGCCCACAACGTGGGTCAGTACATCATCAATGTACTGGCGAGCGGTGCTGGCCCAACTCACCTAAGAAGGCAACACTAAGTAATCATGTTACAGAACATTATTAACAGTGGTCTTTCTCGTTGCCTTAGGGTCAATTTCATGTTATAGCCGACAAGAAGTAAAGCATGCAAATCTCATAGCCAACATAATTTAAAGCATACAGTTATCACCCTTTGGTGATTCTTACCCACGGTCGTGTAGCCATCCCTGTACATTTATAATACTTACCCTGCCTGCACAAGACATTGTTAGAGACAATATCATGATTCAATATGAATATCACCATTCAGGTGATTCTTACCAACAGCCGACATCCTTCCCTGTATTTGAGTAATAACTTACTCTGCCTGCATAAGACATCATTAGCACCTGACCTATCTATATGAAGGTCACTGGCGACACGCCATCTTGGATCATCTTCTGGTGAACGGCTAACTCCAAATGGGGTACGAATCCATGGGAGGTTTCTGAAACACCGTGCTACTACTTCAGCACCATGGGATTTCAGTGTCCTTTCAGTGGGCGGTAGCAAGCCCCCACTGCAAGTCCTGCAATCCCGATGTCAGTACATCGATATCATCCTTGTTCTTCCTAGGACGAACCGGGTTCCATGGCCCAGGAATACCGTTCGAGGAACGAAACCTTGTCGACAAGTTGTCCATGACCATGCAACTATATGCAACTTATCTAAGAAGAAAACATATAATGCATAATAAGGAAAACTAAGCAAAACCATCATTCTCATCCATCTTGCCATCTAGCCATCTTGCCTTGAGCCAATGCTCACATTATCATCTGCCCATCCAGGGTCTTAGTGAAACCAACATTCTACATCGGCACAGGATAATAGAATGTTGTTTTCCAATCTCTTTTGCCATATCTTTCCAACCAACTCAATGTACTTACCGCCCAATCTTGGGACTTAGCATCTGTTTAGCATACATTCATTCGAATGCAAATTAAGCATACTCATTGCCCAGTTCTTGGGTCTTAACATCTGTTTTGCCATCTATTCATTGAGCCAAAGCTCGATATACTCACTGCCCAAGTATTTGGGACTTTGCCTTCACCTGTCATATAATTCATCGTAACAGCGTACAAGCATACAATTCATTTAGCCACAACAGTTTACATTCATGTGATTATTATCTTTCATTATCTTTCCAAATTCCATGCAAGGTGTTATTGAGCAATTCAACAAGAAACATAGCATACTATCCTTATTTTAAGCGTGAAGCTAAAGGATCTTTGAAAGGTTCAACACTACTCACATTCATAGGACGATTTCCGCCACGATTGCATAGCCTTCCAAGCGATCCTTCGCATAATCCCAAGTCCAATAAGGCTTCATCGAACCAACCATCCATCATAAGGCATCTTGCGGGTCGGGGCACTACAGGACATCCCGAAGACAGCTTTTCGATCTAGGTATGGGCATTGGGAGTTCCTTGTTATGCCGCCAGCCGTATTCATGGACCTCATGAATCGTATTTTCATGCCTTACTTGGATCAGTTCGTGATCGTGTTCCTAGATGATATCCTGGTCTACAGCAAGAGCGAAGCAGAGCATGAGCAGCATCTCAGAATCGTCCTTCAGATGCTTAGAGAGCATCAGTTGTACGCCAAGTTCAGCAAATGCGAGTTCTGGCTCGATCGCATTTCATACTTGGGTCACATCATTACTCGAGGAGGAGTAGAAGTGGATCCCCAGAAGATTGTGGCTATCGAGTCATGGCCAGTACCTAGCTCAGTGGCAGAAGTTCGCAGCTTTCTGGGATTGGCCGGCTACTACCGGCGATTCGTTTCAGATTTTGCAAGGATTTCAGCGCCGATGACCCAGTTGACCCGCAAGGATGTGCAGTTTGCTTGGATAGCAGAGTGTCAGAAATCATTTGAGAAGTTGAAGCGAGGGTTGATAACGGCTCCCATTCTCACACTTTCAGATGGGACCGGAGGATTCACAGTTTATTGCGACGCTTCAGGCAGAGGGTTGGGGTATGTCTTGATGCAGCATGGGAAGGTAATATCTTATGCATCACGTCAACTTTGTGATCATGAGAAGAATTACCCGACCTACGACTTGGAACTGGCAGCAGTAGTGTTTGCACTCAAGCTTTGGCGGCACTACTTGTACGGAGATAGAGTGGAGATATTTACAGATCACAAGAGCCTGAAGTATGTTTTCACCCAGAAGGACCTTAATATGCGACATAGAAGATGGCTCGAGCTATTAGTAGACTACGATGTGGACTTGCAATATCACCCAGGGAAGGCCAATGTTGTAGCAGATGCGTTGAGCCGGAGAGCCGGAGTTTACCTCCTAACGGCGCAACCAGAGTTATTGGCAGATTTTCAGAAGATGGAAATTGAGGTGGTTCTTCCTACCAGTGTGGCATTGATGGCCAGTCTACAGGTTCAGTCCAGCATAGTTGAGAGAATCCGGATGGTGCAGTCTACAGATTCTAAGATTCAGCGGCTCAGAGCAGAGTGTGAGGCAAGAAGAAGACCAGAGTTGTGCATTCATGAAGATGGTACACTTCGGTACGACATTCGTCTTTGTGTACCTAGTGGAGATATCAGACAGGAAGTTATGGCAGAAGCTCACAGTTCGCAGTATTCTATTCATCCTGGTGGTACGAAGATGTACCGTGATATTCGTCAGCATTTCTGGTGGAATGGCATGAAGAGGGAGATAGCCCGATTTGTCTCTCGGTGTTTGGTTTGCCAGCAGGTTAAAGCTGAACATCAGAGGCCCGCTGGACTTCTTCAGCCCTTGCCAATTCTAAAATGGAAGTGGGAGCATATGACCATAGATTTTGTGACTGGATTGCCTAGATCTCCAGCTGGTCGAGATGCTATTTGGGTTATAGTTGACTGGCTCAGGAAGGTGGCTCATTTTCTCCCATTCAGAGTTGGGCAGTCAACGGCTCAGTTGACAGAGATGTATCTCAGACAGATTGTCAGACTTCACGGTGTGCCCGTCAGTATCACCTCGGACCGAGATTCAAGGTTTACGTCACACTTTTGGCGCAGCCTGCAAGAGAGTTTGGGAACTCACCTTCAGTTTAGCTCAGCATATCATCTGCAGACAGATGGCCAGTCAGAGCGCACCATCCAGACTCTTGAGGATATGTTGCGGTCATGTACACTTGACTTCGGTGGGTCGTGGGAAGATCACCTGCACCTGGTGGAGTTCTCGTACAACAATAGTTTCCAGGCCAGTATTCAGATGGCTCCGTTCGAAGATCTGTATGGTAGAAAGTGCAGGTCCCCGCTAGCATGAGACGATGTCGGAGAGAGGCAGATGCTCGGTCCAGAAATGATTGCCCAGACAGTTGAAGTAGTCAGAAGAGTCAGGGATCATCTTCGAGTTGTCCAAGACCGCCAGCGACATTGGGCCGATGCCCATCGGTGTCCCTTCGAGTTTGCTATCGGCGACCATGTATTCCTTAGGATCTCGCCTAACCGCGGCGTCATTCGCTTTGGCGTGCGGGGAAAGCTTAGTCCTAGGTATATAGGGCCGTTCGATATCCTGGAGCGAGTAGAGAATGTATCCTATCGTCTTGTTCTTCCGCCGTCGCTAAGTGAGGTGCATGATGTATTCCATATGTCCCAATTACGACGGTACGTCCCGGACCCGAGCCATATCCTAGACCATTCGGAATTGGTTGTTGGTACCAACCTTTCGTATGAGGAGAAGCCCGTGTCTATTTTGGACCGGAAGGAGAAGATACTCAAGAACAAGACTATTAGCTTAGTCCGTGTTACTTGGGGTCATAACTCTCTAGGTGAGTCAACGTGGGAGCGTGAGGATGATATCCGATCGCGATATCCCTATCTGTTTGACTCGTAAGGTATAATGTCTTCCTTATGCCTTATGCTTTTCGTTTCTTGATTGCATGTATGATTGTATGATGGAGTTGCTTAGTGTAGTTGTTGGTGCTTAGTGTAGCTTGTCGTGGCAATCTCTAGCTCCTTGATTAAATTCCGAGGACGGAATTCTTTTAAGGTGGGTAGAGTTGTCACCCTCGTTTCCTGTATTTTGTATTAATACTCGTAATCGGATTTTGGCATGTATTTTATTTTCTCGACTTGTAGAATTTTGAGTTTTCTCGTATTTTGGGTTTCGGCTCGGCTCGGTTTTAATTGGTTTGGTTTGAATTGGTTTGATTTTAAAACTCCATGGAACACTCTAACCTATACTCCACCCTCATTCCACCACAACCCACCCTCATTAATATCTCCACCAACCTTCTCTCTCCTCATTACTCTTCCATTAATTTTCTATCATCTTCTTCCTTCTTCCACACAACACTCCACCCATAGGCAAGTGCACCTTGCCGCCAAATAAGTACCATATTTTATTTGTCCATTAGCTAGATTAGGCCATGAAGAACAACATTAGAACTTGGCATTTTGTGATTTGGAGCTTCCAATTTTCTAGATCTAGGTTTTAACCATTTTCGGAAATTCTTGGTTTTGATCTATCAAACTTCGATTTTTGCTTGTTTTGATGCTTCTATGTGGAAGAGAATTCAATTTTACACAAGTTAGAACTTTGAAAATCCAAATTTTGTTTTGATTTGGCCAAGATATGAAGAATTGAATTTTTGGTGTTCTTAATGCTTCCTCTCGGCCTGGAGAAGAAGACTTCAGCTTGCGCTCTTTAGTGCAGTGCTGAACTGCGCATCCTCCTCTCGGCCTGCGCTCTTTAGTGCCAGGCTGAACGTGCAGCCTTCCTCGGCCAGCGCTCTTTAGCGCTGGCTGACCAGCGCAGCTTGCGTCCTTGGCCCCTGCGCCCTTGGCCTCTGCGCCACCGACCCCTGCGCCCTTGGCCCCCTGCGCCATCGCCCCCTGCGCCCTTGGCCTCTGCGCCCCCGGCCCCTGCGCCCTTGGCCCCCGTGCCATCCATCCCCCTGCGCCCTTGGCCCCCTGCGCCATCGCCCCCTGCGCCCTTGGCTTCTGTGCCACCGGCCCCTGCGCCATCCATCCTCCGGCGCACTTGGCCCCCTGCGCCATCCACCGGCCCCTGCGCACTTGGCCTCATGCGCCATCCATCCCTCGGCGCACTTGGCCCCCCCTGCGCCATCCATCCTCCGGCGCACTTGACCCCTGTGCCATCCGCCCCCTCTGCGCAACCCACTTGCCCATGATGGTTTGGTTTATTTCTTGGACTTGGCTTTTCTTTTGTGGGTTGGGTTTTGAGATCTTATTCCACACAGCACGACTATCTTGACCCAACACGACCTGGCACGGTTTTCGATGATTTTGCTTATGACTAATGCGGTTTTTCTGATTCTGTGAAGTATGATTTTAGTACCTCTGATCTTCTTAATAGTGACCCGATGGGGTACATACTTGACTTGTAACCTGTGATTCATGATTTATCTCGGTAACCAGATAACTTGATAGTGGCCCATGGCGGCGCACTCTTGACTCGTAACTTGACTTGACTTGATGCTGTTGCGATGGCTAACTTGACTCTTGTAACTAACTCTGACACCGTGGGTGTTCCTGCTTGCTTGCTTGTACAATCCACTTGTCTTGTCTTGCATCATGTCTAGGTCATGACTTTCTGGGTACCACGGCCAGGGATTCGCGCTAATATGGATTAGGCTAATGATTAGATCAAACTAGAACATGGAGAATTTTCAGTCACAGGCAATCTCGTTATCTGGGCGCCTTAATTGGACTTGTAGCTTGCCGACGAGTAGAGCACATTTCCAGCACACTGTCATGTGTTGCACCTCTAAGTCACCTAAGGGTATATCGTCTCCTGGGCAATGTACGCAACCATACTCTCAACCCGCGGAAGGATAACTGGATAGTCTGCAGGGCTTGGGACTGGGAAATTCTCATTGCATCTTGTTAGTAATTAGGCTTGTGATAACCCTAGTTAGTTAAAGTAGTAAGCCGTAGTAATTTCTTGGCCGCTTGTGAATGGATGGTGTCCAGCCTGGTCTAAGTCTCGTCTAAGTCCCTATACCTGGTACTCCTATACATGATTGTTTTACTTATCTTAAACAATAAATAGATAGGGACAAGTGCTATTCAGGCGAAGGGTTACAACCCCGGTCCTTATTTGGTTTACGGGTTGTAATCTGGCTCCCGGAATGGTTCCATGTCCCTAGTCGCTTATTGTCCAGTTGTACTTTTATTACCTGTACTTTCCTTCCATTTTTTTATGTTTTGATATGCTGGTTTTGTTCTTATTTCGTGGCCTCCTTGTGGCACTTGCTCTTTCTGGGGTTTGACCCAGCTGGTTTTGTGTGGCCAGATTTCGGAGCAGCTCCCGAGGATCTACCGAACCTCCAGCCCGATGGTGGCAACTAGAAGGAATCTGGGCTACGAGTGGGTTTCCTATTTTGTTTCACTCACTCTATTGTAAAATTATTCTTTTGAGACGTTTAGCCGACGAGCACCTGTTAGCTCGATGCACATTTACTTACTGTCTGCCTACGGGCTGTAAATATGATTAACAAATCCTAGGGTTGATCATATGTCACGCCCCGACCCGGAAAATCGCTCGTCCTCGCTAGATTTTACCCGAATCATCGTCCTCGCTGGGGCGTGATGCCGCACGAGCCTGGAGTTGCGCTCGTGCAAGGCAAGATAACATGTTCACATAGAACTATCTCAATTTGATAACATAAGCAGCGGAAGGAAACAAAGTATAACATAAGAATCTCTTTTATTCATAATGAACTGAAGGTTACAAAGGCTCTGAATAGCCCAACATAAAATGCCAATTGGCTACAACGCTCATGATCTCTCTAGCTCACAAAGGATTACATTGTTCCATACATTATGCCTCTTTATAGCCACCAAGTGGTCTTCGGTCGAACATCTCCATGTCGCAAGTCCGAACGCATATGCGGAAGCTCCTCTTGAACGCCAAGGACTCCATACCTCGGCACGTCCAAGCCAAGTTTCGCCCCGAGCCGATCATAACCTGACCTGCACATAAACTAGTAGGGGATTAGTGCTTTCGTCCTCGCTTCGCACTAATCAAGACCCGCTCGCACCCAAACCAAACACTTAATCATTTAGTGGAACATGCATCATTAATGGTGATCTTTCTACTTAGCCTTAGGATCAGTTTCATAGCAATACTTAAACATAGCACATTATCATAATTGTGTCCTATGCCGTGTTCCTGCAGCAGATACAGTTAGACATAATCTGAACATAATCATAGTGTTCGTGCTCGTCTCCGTTCCATGTTCCTTAGCCTGCACTGGTTAGGACTTACATAAGCAATCATAAGATTCATGCAACCGACCAATCATAAACGTAAACATATGCATAATGGGTGACAGGCCCTGCGCCTGCACCCAGCTCTCATCTCAGCCCACCGGCCCTATCTATATGAAGGTCACGGTGTTTCGCACCGTAATGGACTTGGCATCTCTTATGTGTAAGCCTACAATCGCTTCGATACGGGTTGCTAGCCCAGTATCCGAAGGATCCCAAACTTACGGATATCATAGCTTATCATAGCACTGGACGGTCGCAATCCGTCCGAATGTTGTGCACCATAAATACCACACATAATTCCCTCCTAGGCCGAACGGTCCCGGCGTCCCGGCGTAACCGTTCGAGGGAAGTCGTACCCGTGCACGGGCCATCCGAGTTCATTGACCATGCAATACGTACCATAGCAACACACATAACATTCTAACCAAATCCTCCGTCGCATAAACATAGTCTCGTTCCATAAACGGTTTCCCGTGCCATAAACGGTTGCCCGTGCCATAAACGGTTTCCCGTGCCATAAACATAATCCACCATTTATATGGGGAGCTCCGTCGGCGTTATGCCCCAACACATCCATATTGATGCACGACGCCCAACGGCTTAGTCATCTCATACTCGTATTCAATGCGTATCATTCTTAAGTTATTCTCATAGCATAATCCCGTATTACTTAGTCTTTTCGTAACATAAGTGCCCGAGGGCACGCTCAGCACCGTAATCCATGTTCTACGCCTAGTGTTTAATGTTCTCGGAGTCGTGCACACGATGCACATCTCAATATCATTTTTCAATGTTCTACCATCATTGCCCTACTGCGACTCGTACACTTGATGCACGTCGCTTCAATTGTTTCGATTGTTCAATGTTCTATCTTAGTGTTCAACGCATACTTAGACCCGTAACTGTCGTCGAGCCACGCTCGCTAACTCGATAACATCTTACGCATACCATAATACATTTTATTAGACGTGAAGGAATAGGAAGAGAGAGTCAAGAACCCGCCCACCTTAAGCCGATACGCCTTGCCGTTTTGTCGATTGAAGCGTCTCGCTTCCATAACTCGATCGCATAGCTAACTTCCGGACTTAGCCATTCCTTTGAACTACTCGGTTGATTTGGCCTATCGCGCCCATACCACGATTCGTAATCCAGCATAAAGGCATAGCCTACACACCAGATCAATCAACATTAGCACTTGCTCAACGGAACTTATCCTTTGCATCGATTCGATTCATAGATTCCAACCGACTCAAAGCTTACCTTTGGCCAACGTAACTCTCGCATCGATTTGCATCGATACCTCATCGGGTCAATGCAACTCTTCGAGTCAACGACTCATCATAATGCACCGAGCGGAGCGGGGCATTACATCATGTATGACTTAACTCTTGCTAGTCCTTGCATTTTGTACGACTAGCTTCATGATCAGCTGAATATGTAATATTTGGGACGCCTTTTATTGTCTATTTGGTGGTCTAATATCTTATAATTATATTACTTGCTTGAGATTGAGACAATAGGCTTGACCTTAAGAGACTGTTGGCTTGTAGCAAACCCTCATATCTAGACAGCCGTGACCGTATAGCGAGGTGGTTTCCATTTCAATATACGTAGCTGGCTATGTTCGTCCCCGCTCTCCAGTATTCTGGTTCTGGGGCGTGACATAAGGATAATTCCTCTTGATCTTTCATGTCAAGTTCATGAGTCATAAGCTTCCCCATGAGGGTCTCAAGGTTCATGATTGTCAAGTCGTTCCCTTCAATGATGGCGATAGCTTTAGGACTCCATCCTTTAGTCAATCCTCTGAGAATTTTTCTGATCTTTTCATGAGCATGATATTCCTTACCAAGAAAAGAAAGAGGGTTAATGATATCACCGAAACGAGTAAACATGCAATTAATAGACTCATCGTGTTTTATCTTAAAAGATTCATATTCTTGTGTGAGTCTACTAATCTTTGATTCTTTTACTTGTGATGTTCCCTCGTGAGTGACTTCTAGCAACTTTCAAATTTCATTTGAAGTCTTGCAAGTAGAGATCATATTGAATTCACTGCTATCGAGAGCACAGTAAAGAGCGTTCATAGCCTTAGCGTCTCGACTAGCAAGCTTCTTGACATTCTCAGTGAGTTTATCTCTAAGGGTGTCAGATACAACATCCTCAATAACTCCGGAAGGAGTAGGGAGACCATTTATCACACAATCCCATAAATTGAAATCTATGGACTTCATATAAATGCTCATCCTAATCTTTCAATAGTTATAGTTGGTTCCATCAAATAGAGGAGATCTATTTGTGGAGTGTCCCTCATTGTGGAATGTGTTGACACTAGGGTTAGTGGCCATGGATCACTCTAAGAGTGTAAATCCAAAACAAGATAACAAAGCTCTGATACCAATTGTGGAACCCTAGAGGGGGGATGAATAGGAAAATAAAATAAAACTAAACACAAGTAAGCTATATCACTGAAATAAAGAGAGAGTGAGAAAATCAAACACTCGATGTATCCTGGTCTCCTCCCTAGAGGCAATCTAGTCCCGGAACTCTCTCCGGCTTAAATCCATTATTGAGTAAATATTACACACGAGTTTGGATCCGAAGAACTCGCCAACTTCAACACGAGTTTGGATCCGAAGAACTCGCCAACTTCTTACACACGAGTTTTCTTACGAAGGCTCGTCAACTTCAAAAGGAAAGGAAGAGAATTGTTGATCTTCTAACACTTGAAGATCGAAAAGTACAACTCTTGAATACTCTAGAACTTTTGGATTGGATGACAATTAAAAGCTTGGGTAGAGTAGTAATGGTGGAGCTCTTGGTTGTTCGAAAATTTATAGCTTAAGTGGATAGCCTTCAATGGAAGGAAGGAATCCCTTTATATAGAAAACCAAGAGTAGGTAGCATTTAATGCTTCTGAATATAACCCAGACGGCATACCATCGGTATTCCGTTCGGAACAGTAACGATAATAATTATATCCATTGGAGAGCATTTAATGCTAGTATTTGTCCATTCAAAAATCAAATCAGATGAAGCGGTATACCATCGGTATGCAGCGGTATGCCGTCGGTATACCGATGTTCATCATAGAACATTTTGTGGCTTACAAATCGGTATATCGTCGGTATACTGTTGTATGTCGTCGGTATGCCGAAATTTGTCACAGAACATTTTTGTGGCTCACAAAACGGTATACCGTCGGTATACTGTTGTATGCCGTCGGTATGCCGAAGTTCATCACAGAATATTTTGTGGCTCACAAAATGGTATACCGTCGGTATACTGTAGTATGCCGTCGGTACGCCGATGTTTGTCACAGAACATTCTTGTGGCTCAGAAACGGTATACCGTCGGTATACAGCGGTATACCGTCGGTATGCCATTTTTTTAGACATTGATTTTTGACTGAAAAATAGAAGAGCTTTATGTTTTATCATCCAACCTTAGGTGTTTATACAGAAGAACCTAGACCTTGTACAGAGCTTTATGTTTTGAGAGCCGTCTTTAAGGAGCACCGGTCTTTTCTTCAGTCTTCTTTTAGGAAACATCCATAAGGCTTTGATGACTCGGCTTGAATGGACAGAACTTATTGTAGGAGAGCTTTGAAAGAATATCTGTTAGCTGAAATACAGAGAAAAACTAGACTACGAAGATGCTGTTAATGTTATCAAAATAAACTGTGCCAACAGCCTCACCTCGTGAGAGCGATTGAGCAGGTGTGATCGGCCCGTGGACAACCCTCGCGATTCGAGGGATGAGAGGTGCTAATGTCGACGAGGTGTGCAAGGACTACGATGAAGTGTCGTGCGGATGTGCGGCCGTCCACCCACAATTTCACAATATCGGAGGCCTGATAAAATATGACATACTTTGAGTCTACACCGGGGAAGGAAAAAAAATAGCTCGACAATGTTCATACGTAAAAACATACCATTTGGTTACCATAAATAAAAACATATATACTATTTACTGGCTCACAATCAATGTTCTAAATGGCATCTAGACGGACGCCTATGTGCTAGGCGGACCCCTCCGTTCTTTCTTAACTTAGTTACGCACAAAATATTCTTAAAACCTAAAGGAAAGACCAAAATATACAACTTAGTTGTGCATAAAATATTCTTAAAAAATGATACAACTTATCTATGTGTAAAATATTCTTAAAAATATATATATGCATATTATGCAAATGATAAGAATAAAAATGGTAGAAAATGGCCAAAATATTTCAGGCATATAGGCGGCGCCTAGATGACATAGACGTTAGGTAGACCCTTTTAACTGCATGTTTACATACCGTCCGTTTAGAATCTTGCTCATAATGGCATTGCAATACAACATCGGTTGCTTTAATTATAACATGATTAATTATAAAGTAGTGGATTTGGAATGGATATAACAAAGGACTAATTAGTGTCGAGATCCTGAATTTTATACCAGCTTAGAGTTTAAGTCCTAACATAAACTGAAAAGTTTAGACCCTATTTTCTTTTCTTTTCTTTTTTCGATTATACTGTCAACATGAGTATGTTGGCAACAACCAACACATGTTGTACATGAGGGTATAATGAAAAAAAAAACATGATCTAAAATTTTCAATTGGACACATGTACTAAGGCTAATTAGACCTATAATAAAATGGTATAATAAATGTTGTACTAAGGCCATCTCCAATGGGGGTTTCTCTCTTCCTTATTTCTATGGTACAAATCCATTTTAGAAAAAAAAAAAATCTTCTAATGGTGGCTTCATTGATGTAGGATGAAAAGTTTTTATGAGGAACATGTAGAAACTTTCATAAAAATTCACTTCTCATACTAATTAATATTGGGCCCGCATCATAGTGTGTTCCTTCCATTTGTTCCCACATATGATGGAAAATGGAGAATCATTGGAGAATATTTTTTTGTGTGTGCAATTTTTTTTTTAGAAACTCTACCAAATAGAATATTAATTTTTTTTTTAAGTGAAATGTAATAGAAACTCAATTTTAGAAATCACTATTGGGAGATGCCTAACTATAAAGATTTGAGATTTGATTTGTCAAGTTTTGGTGCAAGGGGTAAGCCCTTTTGAGTTTAGGCACACCCTACATGGCCACCATGATTCAAACCCCCTCCAAAACCCAAACCTCAACTTAGCAGCAACCAAATGCTCCCCGGCGCTCTCCGCGCCGCCCACCACCACCATCATCGCCTTCTCCCCATCCTCTCCCAATTCTTCCCTTCTAATCCCCACCCCCACCCCCACCCCCTCCTCCGTACCCTCCTCATCTCCCTCACCACCCTCCTCAAGACCCACCCCCACTCCCACCAGCTCCTCGTCTCCCACTCCCTCTCCCTCCACCCACCCACCCTCTCCCACCTCCTCCTCCTTCTCCCCACCCCTCCCCTCTCCCTATCCTTCCTCCGCCTCTCCCTCCCGTCCGGCGACCCTTCCCCAATCTTCCACTCCCTCCACTTCCTCTCCTCCCTCGATCTCCCCCTCTCCCAGCACCTCCTCTCCTCCCTCCTCCCCTCCCTCTCCCCCCACCTCCTCCTCTGGGCCCCCGCCTCCCCCCACCTCTCCCTCCGTGCCTTCCTCGCCGCCTCCCTCCCCTCCGAGTCCCTCTCTGTCCTCTCCCTCATCCGCTCCTCCCGCGCCTGCGGGAGCGGCACCCCCCTCCCCTCCCTCTCCGCCTTCTCCGTCCTCCTCCGCCTCCTCCTCCTCTCGGGCGACGTCCCCTCCGCCATGTCCCTCTTCCGCGGCATGCTCTCCCTCGGCCCCCGCCCCTCCTCCCTCACATTCCACTCCCTCGTCCTCGGCCTCTGCCGCCTCGGCCGCGCCCCCGCCGCCCGCGCCCTCCTCGCCCTCATGCCCAGGTTCCGCCTCCTCCCGCAGGCCCGCACCTTCAACGCCCTCATCAAGGCGCACGCTGTGCTGGGACGGATCGACCGCGCGTTCGACGCGTTCGATGGAATGCTCGACTCGGGCTGCCACCCGACGGTCGTCACGTTTAACATACTGGTCGACGCGCTGTGCCGGAAGGGCCGGATGGAAGAGGCGAGGGAGCTGTTTGATTCCGTGGAGGGTGACGCGGGGATAGAGCACAATACGATCTCGTACAACGTGCTCATCCATGGGTACGTCAAGGCCGGACGGATCCGCGAGGCGGAGGAGGCTTACGGGGAGATGAGGAGGAGAGGGTTGGTTCCAGATTGCTATACTTTTAACATCCTCAATGCGGGGCGGTCTAAGTTTAGGAGGAGTAAGGATGGTGGTCTGTTGGGTCCAGAGGCTTTCGCCGGCAATGACTGTTTCGATGTTTTGGTGTCAAGGTTCTGTTGGGACGATCAGTTGGGTCATGCACGGGAGCTCTTGAACTGGGCTCTCGAGAATGGTATGCCCTTGAGTGTGGCTGGGTTCAATTCGGTCATCTCCGGGTACGGCAAGAAAGGGTTGGGCAAGGAGGCTTCTGATCTTTACCGCGTTATGGTGGAGGTCGGCCTCCCCCCTTCGGCTTCTACTTGCAATTATCTGCTCATGGGGTTGTGCAAGGGAGGGATGTTTGATGAAGCCCGGGACATGATGGATAAGATGGTCGAGAGGGGATTCTGCGTGAACATATCGGCTTTTACGATCGTTATGGATAGCTGTTTCAGAGTAGGGGATGTGGACGGCGCTCGGATGTGCTGGCTTGAGATGGAGAGGAGAAGTATTTATCCTGATGTTATTGCTTACTCGGCCTACATTAATGGTCTTTGCCAAGCTAACTATGTGAAAGAGGCACATGACTCTTTGAAGGAAATGGGTAGTAGAGGACTAGTTCCAAACAATTTTGTGTACAACTCTTTGATATTAGGATATTGTAGGATGGGTAACGTAGGGGATGCATTGGAACTGGAGAGGGAGATGAGGCAAAGTGGTCTTGTTCCTGATAATTTCACGATCAATATACTTATTGATGGCTTTTGTTGGCAGAGAAGGTTGGATAAGGCTACTGACATGTTGACAGAAATGTACAGAAATGGCTTAACCCCAGACGTTGTAACTTACAATACTCTCATCAGTGCTTATTGCAGATCTTCCGATATGACTGGTGCTGGCATTATACAGAAGATAATGTATTCAAATAGCTGTGAACCTGATATCTTCACATATAACATATGGATTCACTATCTCTGTAGCAGCTATAAGATGAATCTAGCGATGCAGTTCCTCAATCAGGTCATTTTGGAAGGTCTAGTTCCTAACTCAGTGACTTGCAACAGTATGATGAATGGAATTTGTATTGATACTCTGAATCGTGCCATGATAGTTACTGGGGTGTTGCTTAAGATCGCTTTCGTTCCTAATATCATCACTGTCAACCTTATACTCTCTCATTTCTGCAAGAAAGGTATGGCTATGAGAGCACTGATGTGGGAAGAAAAGCTCAATGAGGTATCCTCCATTACTGATGATGCCACCAGGAATATATTAAGTTGGGCCCGTCAATATATTGAAGATAAGACAGATGATCTCATGACAGATTGTATGGGAGATTATATGAAGGATTCAGGCTTGTTCTTACACTTCCTTCTGCAAATTACTTATGACTTCTTACTTAGGGACAGACCTCCAAATTGCAGACCATCTAGCATCTGTGATGATGTTTTACCTAATTTATCCATGCCCATGGTTGTGAGGTAGCAATTAGCCATGCGAATCCCTTGGGCAAAGAGCAGGTCTCTAGTTGGGGCCCTTGTCTTCTGCATCTAAAGCCTTTTCCTCATAACAATGAGATCGGCTGTGGAACAGAATTGTAATTCGAGGAAGAGGCACTACAAGAAGAAGAATGGAGGTCCTGGGTTCAAACTGGCCCTCATCCTAAGAAAAGGATTGGCTTCCAGTTAACATCTTTCTTGTGGATTGGGGGCTCACATCTTGTAGAATTGTTTGAATCTTTTGAAGATCAAGAGGCAGCAGATAATGATCTGCGGGACAACCAACAGAAAGCGAGATTCACCCCATTTGAACTGCAGGTCTAGCCATCACTCTGTTGCTTCCTATATCGGTGGAATGGAGGTGTGGTCATACTAACCAATCTAGAATGAAATATGGATGATAACGCTATGGAATTAAGTACGATGATCTTCTGGTGGTTGACATCAGACTCTCTTGAAAGCATTGACCGGCTGCAAGTTGCTGAAAAGATGAAATCTGAATCAACTATTGATAGCAGCAGCTCTAGAACACTTTGGAGTGGTTAGCTAAATTATGTTTTGGCTCTTTCGGCAGAGCTGGAGATCTGAATCTCTATTTATCTGCATGATTTATTCACTTCTGCTCCCAAGTGATTGGCTACAGGTGATTACAAGGGAGGAGGTGAGTGTTGTTGTACCAATTTTTTTACACAACTTCGATTATTTGACCATGCTTGAGGCAGTTCATGTATAACAATACATTAATTATTTTTTTGAGGCAACAATTTTTTATTGGAGGACTCAAATTTAATAAAGTTCCTCTTTGTTCTAGTCATTGTGTGAATTTTCGTCACATATTTGCAATTACTATCCTTAGAATTTGTTTACTTGGGTAAAATATACTTGTGTTAGATCTTCTCGCTCAGCAATTTTAACCATCACAATGAGATGGCCCTTAGTATAGGAAGCACAAACTCCTCTAAATAGGTGTCATGCCCAACACATGCCGGATCGAGACACGTCTCGACATGTTTCACATACTGGAAATCTATGTCCATTCACCACCTGACACGATGAAAATCGGTGAACCAGGTAAATATGACACGGGGAGGCACACGTGTAGGGCCCACTGCTTTGAGTTTATCTCTGTTTCCTATGGGTTTGCTTGGAGTTATTGTAACGGGGTGGATTGACTAGTTAGCATAGACATGTAAGTGACAAATAGAAAGAGAGACTGATTGAATTATACGAGCTAGAGAGAAAAGTATATCACAGACAAAAAAGAGAAAGAAAGGGGTTTCGACTCCACTTGAAGCTGACGACATCAAAGCCACCTACATCTAATGTTGTCTATGGAATTTCCGGAGACAATAGCCTCCACCAAAGCCGCTGGCCACATCCAAGGTTGTTAAGTAGTGCTAATGGTTAGAACAACAACAACAACATTAATCCCAAATTTTTTGGGTCTTGATTATGTTGTTTGTACCTTAAAATGCATAAGAGGTAATGCTTAAATTTGTGTCTATCGTCATCTGTGTAGCAAGCTTAAGAATAGTAGGTGCGGATAATATCTTGCTGCCAGACTTTCTCTAGTCTTTCATAGAGGAAGGAAGCGGAGTCACTTTCCCCTCGATTTCACTTGAAGCGACAATGCTATATTCTATCACCACTCTAAATTCATCGGGAGGATTTGATACCTGTCGGTAGAAATTATCAAGTGTTATATCTGGCTGAGAAGCAGCAAGAGCTGATAACTCCTTTATTAAGAGTAATCCATTATTGTCCAGGGGTATTAAAAGCTGTTCCCTACATCTGGGAGGAAACTACTGCTGAAGACATACGGCCAGAGTCCTGTTTTGTCTTTTCAGTAAACAGTTAAGAAAATAACTTCATATATCAGAAGAAGTGCATGGTCTCCACAATTAGTGAAATTCCTGGGATTTCTGTCAGTTGAAAAATCACTTGGAGCACGATATTCCAACTCAAACTTCATTGGTTGCAAAATCTCTTAAGGTTGACTATGGCCATCTATTTTTCCCCTCGTAATGAGACTTCTGTCTCTATTTCATTAGCATGAGGATGCCCCCATCAAACACTCCCTCGTAACCTTTTTTTACAAATCAATCAGAAACTAAGAAACATGTCCAAAAGTTAGTGTAGCCGAAGTAAGAATGTTAAGATGGATGACAATATATTGAAGGATATGATAAGAAATGAGTGTATCCGTGGGAAGTTAGAGGTAGCACCAATTGATGACAAGAAGAGAGAAAATCGACTTGGGTGGTTTGGAGTGGGCTGTAGGAACGATGAGCACTTCTAGAGGGGGGAGGGGGGGGGGGGGGGGGGGGGGGGGGGTGAATAGAGTGCGTGTGTGCAGCGTAATATAAAATATAAATCACCTCTAAAAATTATAAGGCAGTAATAATCTAATATGAAGTAAGTAGTATTTTAAATAAATGCGTAATGTAAGGAGATCGGAGAGAGCAAACTTAAACACCAAGGTTTATACTGGTTTCTCTCTGAGAGGACTAGTCCAATCTCGAGAACTCTAGCTCGATGTTTAATCCACTATTTGAAATAGCAGTTACACTACGTGCTTTAATCCGAAGGGCACGTTGACTTCTTACACCTCGTGCTTTGTTCCGAAGGGCACAATGACTTTAACCACGAGCTTTAATACGAAGGACTCGCGACTTCACAACAAGAAGTGAAGAGACAACCCTTGGAAATCTAAGCTTTACAACTCGACCATATTTCTAAAATTGGAACCACGTTGGCACTAGAAGGCTATGAGTGGATCTTGGGAATGGAGAAGGTTAAAGCTCAGATAGTAGATGATATAAAAGTGAATGAGTGAATTGAAATGGTAAAACCCATGGCTATTTATTGGTATACTAGGGATCGAGTTCGGGCAGAGTTCGGTCACCTAACGTTCATAAATTCGAACGTTAGAGCCCGGTCTTCAGGAGGGAACGGTCAAATAGAAAACTAGGTCTGAAGGACAGAATTTGGGCAGAGTTTGGACAGAACTCGGGCCGAGTTCGGTCTGTATGGTTTATGTGAATTTTTGGACCAGTTGGTTTGGTGGACTAGGATGTTTGTTTAAGGTTTAAGCTTCCTAGTGCCAACACGACCCAATGCACATCTTGTCCTATAAAAGAAACATAAAATACATAACAAGTGATAAAATCTAGACGTCCTTGTTGCACGAGAATAATTGCGATATGCAGTGTTGAATTTGTGTTGACGTGCTGACTGATGTGTTGATTATGTTGTATCGAGTCATATCAAGTCATAGTTCGATCAATATCAAAATCAGGTTGACCAATGACTATTTGGACTAACAATCTCCCCTATTTTGATAGTTGACAAACCATGGCTGATACGCGATATGATACGTCGATACCATGCTAGTACAATGCTCCCTTGCTCTCCCCGGCAGTTTTGTGAGCATTTGTCTTGTACGATTCAGTAGATGTAGCTTGTCTTGCTGTAGCTGTATCGGTTTCTCCCCCTTTGTCACTTCATCAAAATGGATAGCTCCTCCGTAAGTGGTGAAACAAGAAAAAAGAAGAAGAAAAATAACAGAGTGAAGCAACATATAAAAAAAAACAAATATGCTAACTTTGAACTTACTTCTCCCTCTTTGACATGATAAAAAAATATGCTCTCCCGTAACAAGATATAAAATGAAATCAATTTTGAGTAAATATATCAAAGTAGGAGAAAAGCATAGAAAATCATGATCAAGATAAAGTTAAAATCAAGGTAGAAGAAAAGTGTAATGACAAGTTTTAGAAAATTGTACAACTAAAGTAGAAAAAACTTGTCAAAACAAGATATAGTTGGTTGAACTGAAAAAAAACTGAAATCCAAGAAGACATTTCAAAACACAATCTGATAAAAAAAATATAACTGTAGTTTTGAAAGAGAACAAAAGGATTTAAAAAAATATAACCATGAGAAATTTGCAAATCTAATAGATTCCAATATAAAAATACTAAATATAGTATAATTAGAAGATATAATAAGACCTTTAACAATGATCAAAATACATATGATTCACAATTTGTCCATACAAATTAGTGAATTAATTCCATAAAGAGTATAATCATTGAAAAGAAGTCAACTTGATATACAAGAATCTCTATATATGCAAAATCTATCCACTTACCCAAGTTCATGCATTTGAACTGAAGTACCTTAGCATGATATGTGAATATCCATTAGATAATCATGAAGGTAAATGAGAAAGAATATTTGAGAATGAAAAATTCAGTCGACTTGAATCTTCTCCCGCAAAGTATTACCAATCTAAGTAAGGTAATCATGAACCTCAACAACAAAAAATAATTAAAAGCTCAATAATTATCAAGATAATATAGAAAAATTCTAACTTATAATCATAAAAAATGTTCAATTTAGCATATATAGATTAAAATATGACATAAATTAACGTATGAAAGATTTCATAGACCAATGTATGTTACCTTTTGTGAAAGTATTATAAAAATAATATTATCTGGCAAAGCTAAAATCCAAAGTCCATCAGATAACAATTGTAAATATACCTCAATAAATCGTTAGTTTATAAAGCATTGATCAATCTTGAGTTAGCTGTAGGCGCCGTTTTCCAGCTAGCGGTAGTCCGAAGATACTTGACACAGTATCGTTTCAGGCTATTTACGCCTGTTTGACAAAAGAACCTTTTCGGCGTGTACTCAAAACAAATATCTTCTTTGATAACCGAAAATTTAAGAAGAATTTATGCAATATAAAATCAATTATATTTTATGGACTTGAAAAATCTCAAAACAAAAAGTTCAGTACATGTATCCATATGTGCTACAAAATCATTGTGTAACAATAAATATAAGATAGCAAATACCCTAAGAAAAATTCATCAATATCAAGATACTAAAAACTATTTTTCAAAAAAATTTCAATAGTACACTATAGAGATAAATATATAATGTAAGTATGCACTAATAAGTATGGTGGTAACAAGAACATATATCCATATCTAGTCACACGCAAATAAACATCTTCTCTCAAAATCACAATTAAAGACAAATCAATTAAAGAATATCAAATGAGAGCTAGATATTCATTAAAACATGCTAGATATTAGAAGCTATTTAGGAAGCATGTTATCGAAGTGGTTCTAGTAACCGCACTTATGTTGGTGCAATTGCTTGAAAGATGACTTTTGTAGCTTTGCAATCACCAACATGTTCCATGGTTCTATGGCTCAGTACAGGATGCTCAACCTACAATATTAAGCGAAGATTTTGGTATCAAAAACTTGGATCCACTTTTGTTAGTCTTTGGTATCCAAGTATATACGTTCATGTCTACTAGTTTTCTAACTCTACAATATTGTGAGATGTGTCCGTGTTTACCACAATAATTGCAGATAGCAGAGGTGTTGGTGCTAGGTGTCATTGTGTAGACATGCGACTTCTGTGTTTTTCGTGGATACTTGTAGAAGAAAGCATGATGATGTGTAGCATTTGGTTTGCGTGCTTTCTTTGATCGTATCCTATCATGTGTGTGATGTGTCATAGGACAGATCTTTGATTGGGTAGTAGGAATTACCTGTTTTCCTAACCTAATTTCTAACTTTTTAGAAATTACACATGCCTCAACATATTCAGCAGTAAGAGAATCAATTCTACATGAAGCAATAGAATACTTCTTCTTTTCTGATTCTAATTCCTTCTTAAGTTTAGCATTTTCTGGAGTGCTTTTCTTAATGCAATCAAGTGCCTCATGCAATCTAAAGTCAAGTGTGAAAATCTCAGTAAAATTATCACCAGTAGAAGTGTTTCAGCATCATTCAATAAGCAAGTAAGCTTTTCATTATCACGCTTATAAGATAGAATATCCTTTCTAGCTTGCTTATATTTATTTAGAACCTTCTTGTAATCAGTAAATAAATCATGGAAAGTATCAGATAATTTATCATAAGAAAATTCATTCTCTTCAAATAGATGATTATTTTGTACCTCATTGGATAATGCCATTAAGCTTAAATTTGCAGCTTGACGAGGGCTTTTTTTTTCTTCTGAGTCGCTTGCTTCGCTTTCACACCATATGTTCGTGTAAGCGTATTTGCCAGACGACGACTTTCCTTTGTTCAATCGTTCGTAGCGATTCTCCTTTTTCACTTTAGGACAATTATTTTATATGTGACATGGTCTTCTGCAGTTATAGCATATTGGTTCTTCTTCAAGTTCTTTCTTCGTCTTGCGATATGACTTTTCATACTTTAGAATTTTTTTGAATTTTATGAAAATTTGTACCAGATCGTCAGCCTGTTCTATCATCTTTAGCTGTATCGTCAGAAGCTCTTTTGTGATGTGCCCTGAGTGTCTTGTTCTTTTTCTTGTGAGTTGATTCCTCGAAGTCGTTAAGTTCAAGTTTGTGCGTCATCAACTTTTCCATCAGTGTTTTAAGAGACATGATTGTGAGATCGTTTCCTTCAATAATTGCAGTTGCCGTGGGATTACAGTTCTTGGTGAGTCCTCGAAGTATCTTGCGAATCTTTTCATGATTTATATAATCCTTTCCAAGAGGAGCAAGAGGATTAATAATATCAAGAAAACATGTAAACATTTGTGTAATGGTCTCATCTGGCTTCATTCTGAAAGCCTCATATTTTTTAGTGAGTCTACTGATCTTAGATTCCTTCACTTGTTGTGAAGTTTCTTCATGAGTTACCTCAAGAAGTTTCCAGATCTCGTGTGAACTGTTGCAGGTAGATACTCTATTAAACTCAGTACTGTCTAAAGCACAAAATAAAGCATTTACAACTCTAGCATCAAGACTGAATTGTTTCTTTTCTAGATCAGTGTATATATTATGGGACTTATCTACAAGAATACCATCACTCACTATTCTAGCCGGCTTTTTATAACCGTCTATGACAATTGACCAGAGGTCAAAGTCAAGTGATTTAAGGAAAAAGCTCATATGTGTCTTCCAATACGTATAGTTACTTCCATCAAATAGTGAAGGTATATTTGTGGACTGCCCTTAACATGTGAATATAGATTTCACGGCTGCTGTATGTATACTCTCTAGAGTGTTATATGTGAATATAACCTGCTCCGATGCCAATTGAAAGGAATTAAAATCAGAGTATAACAATTGATAATAATGATCTACTCTAAGGATGTTAAGCCAAATAATATAGTCCTTGTTCTGATACCAATTGTAGGAACAATTGGTATGATCAGTAATATCTATATAAAGAGACCCAACTCTGATACCAATTGTAGGAACGTTGAGCACCTCTAGGGGGGTGAATAGTGTGTATGTGTGCAACAGAATATAAATCACCTCTAAAAATTATAAGGCAGTAATAATCTAATATGAAGTAAGCAGTATTTTAAATAAATGCGTAATGTAAGGAGATCATAGAAGCAAACTTAAACACCAATATTTATACCGGTTTTCCTCTGAGAGGACTAGTCCAGCCTCGAGAACTCTAGCTCGATGTTTAATCCACTATTTGAAATAACAGTTACACCACGTGCTTTAATTCGAAGCGTATGTCGACTTCTTATACCTCATGCTTTGATCCGAAGGACACGACGACTTCAACCACGAGCTTTAATACGAAGGACTCACAACTTCACAACAACAAGTGTAGAGACAACACTTGAAAATCCAATCTTTACAACTCGATCAAACTTCTAAAATTGGAATTGCGTTGGCACTAGAAGGTTGGGAGTTGATCTTGGGAATGGAGAAGGTTAAAGCTCAGATGGAAAATGAATGAGTGAACTATGTTGTCACAGGCGACGCCTAGGCGGCATAGGCGGCCTAGACGGCCTAGGCGTGCGGGTTGGAGAGGTCTCGCCTCGACCTGGGGAAAATTTTCCTGGGTGAGGTTTTGCTCGCCTAGGTGCCCGCCTAGGGTCACCCAAGGAAAAAAAAAAGGTTTGCCTAGGGTCGTCCAATTATGCTTACTATCCTTACTTGATTTTGAATATTAGTTATTTCATATTTGTTGCTTCTTATATTACTTTTATGCATTATTGCTTAATGCTTATTGCTTATTAGTTATACTACGTATTTGTTGTAAGAATAAATGCAGAATTTTTTGATTCAAAGCAGCGGATCCTAGGCGGACGCCTAGGCGGCACCTAGGCAAGGCGAGTGGCCTGTCGCTTCGCCTAGCGCCCAGTACAACATAGTGAGTGAATTGAAATGGTGAAAATCCATGGCTTTTTATAGGTTTACTGGAGACCGAGTTATGGGCAGAGTTCGGTCTCCTAACGTTGATAAATTCGAACGTTAGAGTCCGGTCTTCAGGAGGGAACGGTCAAATAGCAAACTGGGTCCGAGGGACAGCGTTCGGGCCGAGTTCGGAAAGAACTTGGACCGAGTTCGGTCTATATATGTGGATTTTTGGGCCAGTTTGGTTTGGTGGACTAGGATGTTTGTTTAAGGTTTGAGCTTCCTAGTGCCAATACGACCCAATGCACATCTTGTCCTATAAAAGAAACATAAACTACATAACAAATGATAAAATCTCGACGTCCTTGTTGCACGAGAATAATTGCGATATGCAGTGCTGACTTTGTGCTGACTTGCTGACTGATGTACTGATTATATCGTATCGAGTCATGATTCGATCAATATCAAAATCAGATTGACCAATGACTATTTGGGCCAACAAGTGCAACGCAGACCAATGGATCCTCTTGTAAGGAGATGCGATAATATACTAGTTAATGGAGCTGATATGACTAGATATAGTTCTAGACAAACATGGTTTGACGTTTGAAAGAAGGATATGGGTTTTGTTAGTGTCACAAAGGACATTGCCCTTAACAGAGCCGAAAGGAAGAAGAAGACTCAAACAACAGACCTCAAAAAATTTGCCAAAATTTTTCCAACCAAATTCAAATGATTCCATGGATTGGTATGATTTTTTGACATGCAGTTTTTTAGGGTAAGAATAGCAGTTTTGGGATTATTCATTTCATCTATTTTATATGGATCCATCGTCTTTCCAGAAATTAACAGAAATAATTTCTTTGCCAAGAATGAGAATTACATTAGCTTGAGATTCCACTGATCACAGATTCCATCTTCTATGCATGAGTTTTGGCATTCGCCTTTTCTGCTGCTGGAAGAATTCATCCTTGATCTTGATGGCCATTTGTTTGTTGGATTATTTATCCTTTCCAGGCTCTATTGGAAGTTGATGGTATGTAATTTCGCACCCAGATCAAGTTGAGTTCTGCATCCATTACTACGAAGTGTATTTCTTCCTGACTTGGTAGTTTATGACTCACTATTTAAAGGTTAACCTTTTATCATTCAACTGCCAATGTCAACTGTATATCCAGTGGTGGAGCTCAGCACCAATCAACGTTTTCCTTGTTTCTCTAATTCACCCTTCGACTAAAGATTTGCATCTAAGTACTACATCTTTCATAACGCCCCTGTGAAGTTCAGGTCAGACTGTTGAAAAGTCTTCCACTTCCTCAACACAACCACATACCTGCCACGAGAATAGAAGATTTAAACTTTTGTCTCAACATCCTTTTGTAAATTGATCCTTCGTATGGCCGTTCAGATATCTGATGTCTTTGTTCATTAAATCGCACCAACTTCACAACCAAAGGACATATTCTGTGATGATTCATTCACTATCATTGCATTTACACATATAACTAACATTTTGCTATTCCAAAAATAGTTGCTGCCAGCCACAATTTTGTGAGTCTCCACCAGAGAACTATTTCCAAGGAAGTCGTTATCCTTGAGTAGACCAATCACTCTTCAAACTTTAGTTATTACTCTGAGTTTCAGGTACATGAAACCCTCCTTTCTAGTCAGATTGTTGTATCAGATTCACCATATAGTCCATCTTTAGTTCCCAAAGCATAAATTTGGTTCCACCCGGTTTCTCTTTCTACGATGTGGGCGACTATGCCCACTTGCTCTGCTCATAAAAGGCTACAAAACAGATCATAAGATGGTTTTTACTGGCTGAAATTAGTAAGATCGACATATCAGTTCATAGTGCTGATAATTTCACTAGAGAGCCAGGGGGCGGTAACTTGTGGAGGGTTCCAAAACATTACAGGACTGAAGCGATGAGAAAATCTTTTAAGATTTGGTGCAAGTATGATGATAGGTGTATGATCTTTCATCAAGGAACTGTATCAAAATATATGCTTTGGTTTCTCATTGCAATTGCAGTTTGCAGGATTTTGTCTGCTGATATTTTTCTAGAACAACTGGATGGAGGTTTGGTTGATGCCTGTCGACTGGTCATAGGGATTTGGCAGTTCTTTTTGGAGATTAAAACTTAATTAACTTGTTTTAGGTTGTACTTTTTCTAGTTTGGGTAGACACTAGTCTCCAACTTTAAGGTGACTTGTGGGCTGGAATCTTGGAGATATTTTGTGTACCTTGTAAGATTTGTGATCCAATTTGCAGTAGAAAGTAAATATTAGAAAACTTATATTTATTTCTTTTTTTTGGTTTTACTTTATTTAAATTTCTTGTAAGCCTTATGTACAAAGGTTATTAGGGGGAGAGAGTTGGAGATGTTTTGATGAATTGATTATTGAGAGTTTCTCTTGTTTGAAGTCATTGGACTTTGGTCGTTTCATTTGTGCATATACATGGTTCTACATGCAAAAAAAAAAACGTGGTTCTACAAGCATCTATTTAAATATATATTTTTTGTTATGCCTGTAAAGATCAAAGCAATATATATATGAATGCAGCTTTTAAGTATGAAAAGGTTCTTAATTGATCATAAAACTGATCAAACCTTTATGTTCTTATTCGAAAAAATGATTTGCACGATTTTGTCTAATTCTAAATGCATGTTCAGCTATGGTTTGGAATCCTTTGGAACCCAAACATTAAATGGTCATGTATGACAAACGTGCGTGCGATTGACTATCGTGTCAGATATGTGTCAGACATAGATGTGGTCTTCATGCGTGAAGGGAAACTTGGTTTTACTCTTTTCCCTGGTTACCTAGTACACCCTACCCCCTTAGAACCACATTCAGGTACAAGTGTTCCAATTCGGGGTAAATTTTCAATTTGGATCACAATGGTGCTGGATCTTTATTGAAATCTCATTATAAACTTTTTTTCACAAAAGCTTCTTTTAGTGGCATCACAAATTGGGATCCTAATTGTGATTTCTTGTCAATTCAGAGCTCTATATCTGCACATTTATTGTGAATTTTGACTTAGTATAATTTTTTGACTTTGTAGTTTGTACAAACTTGTTTTCTCGTTGCCTCACAAGTCACCAATTTTTGTTGCATGCTGTTCATGCAAACAACTGAAGCTTTTGATGGTTTATGATGCTTTTATTATTTTGTACGAAGGTTCTGGATCTAATGAACATTTTTTTGGGAGTGCTTTGTTATTAATGATGTATGAGCTTGAAAGGTAAACTCTTATATCTTACTGAATAAAATGAAGCAATGAGTTTTGAATTTTATTGTGTTTCTTTCCATATGTTGACATAATTATTGAGTTAAATTTTGAACTGCATAACTAGTGTTGATTTATCACTTTCCGCGTGTTAGTTTTCACCTGTTATTTATCTATGTATCCCAGTGCTCTTATATTTTATTCACGATTTTCACCTATTGCTTTTTCAGAATATTGTGAATACGAAGTTCATGAGAGTGAAAGATGAACTCAAGATTATGTCACCAATTTTAAACTCTGTTCACTTAGCCTACTATATACAAGATTACATTTCATAACTAATGTCAGTCTCCATGTTAGGCACACGTGTCCATGTTGGACAGAAAGGACACAACAACATAGGCACGACAAGTGGAAACGCTGATATCTTCGTGTACAGGTCAAAGTCTGAACTTGTGCCCATGTTATGTCGTTTCGGTATTACCTGTACTAACATAGTTCTCAGTGATTTGGTTACTTGTCAAAACCATGCATTACACTTTTGCAGGTAAGAACGTCACAGTATTTTCTTGGGAAGCCATTCAAAGATCCCACTAGAAATGGAGAAAAATCTATGCCTACATGTGCTAAGATTTTTCAGCAGAGTTCTTTTTGTTATGATACTCCAGTCGTTGAATATGTTTTTTTTTCCTCAAACCGTTTAACCTTGTCCTAGTAGTACTAAACTACTAATTTCTCCATATCTTGGTCTTATTAAAATTTGGCTGTTATTGGATTTCTTTTTTCTATGAAAACAGTTTTTCTACTAAGATTTCTCCTTATCTTGGTTTCTCTTGAAATTTGTCTGTATTCGGATGTTTATGATAAAACACCATTCTGTGATTTGAAATATTCTTGAATGAAAATCTGGATGTAGATGTTTGGAACTTTGCTAAGTTAGAAATGAATTGTCAGTATAAATGGCAGAACTAGATCATGATTTTCCCAAATTCTACTAAGATTGTTTCCAAACCAAGGTTCACACCATCGGTATCGGACCCTTCCTATGACATCGAGATCGGCGGTACCGGCAGTATTGACGGTTTCAGATGGGAGTATCGGATTTTTTTGATATCGAAAAAGTAATTATTAATACTTTTTTAAAATTATAGATTTTTTTTAATTCATTTAGGTATAATTTTAAGTATTTTTTGTGTTGTTTCATAGTATTTTTGGATTAATTGAATCATAGTCACCATTTTCGATTGGTTTACGTGCGATAGATAAGTTTTTTTTTTTTTTCCTTTTACAACCTTATTATGCTTTTACACCCTTGCTAATTAGTCTTTTTCGTTCATTTTTTTGCCAAATTGATCGGAAAAAAGAGATCAATTTTGGTATCGATCAATATCGGTATTGGCCGGTATCGGATCGGTGCATGCCAAACCGTAAGGATATCGGCCGTATCAGATCGGTATCGGTCAATAGTGCAAGCTATGTTCCAAACCCAGACCTTATTTCACTGCAAACTTCAGGGATCATCCTTATTTACCTTGGAATTCAAACACTCGCTCAATGATATCCATATTTAGATCTTGATGACTGATGCGTTGCTAGAATTCAACAAGAGTCCGTTTGCATAGTGAACCTTTCCAGATGCAGGTCGGATATAGAGACATGGTTCCCGTAATAAGCACTTTATAGATCTAGTTCCTTTGTTTAGCTGTTTGCAACTAGAAAGCTGAGTACTATTAGAGTGACCTTGATGTCTCAACCCATGTCAGAATTCTATACTTTGATCTCGTACCTCTATAAACAACTTAAGGGAACATTGAACCATATACCAGAAGCCTAGAAATAAACTAGAAACAAGCTGCTCTTTCTAAATCTACACCAACATCAACAAACTTGAGATACACTTCTCAAAGTACAAACATCATGATATAGAGAACGGATCACAATGGATCAGCAACCTTCATGAGCATGAACTTTCTCTTGCCGACCACATTTGCGCTCTCGTTAAGTTTAGCCAGGTGTAGCATTCGCCTTCTCAATGACTCGGTACTGCCAGTTTCCTGCTCATCTTTCGTCTCGCTGTCCAATTCTGTGGCCGTGGCCGCCAAATGGTCTTCAACTGTGTCCTCAAAGCCATCCATTTCCTTGAACTTCATTGCCTGCTTAATGCTCTCAACCACCTCGCTCATCTTTGGGCGGTCTCTCGCGTTTTTAGAAAGGCAGCTATCGGCCAGCTTCGCAATCTCCCGTGCAGCCCTCATAGAGTACTGGTTTTCAAGCCTAGGGTCCATGATCTGGCCAAACCTTTTGCTGTCAATAGGATATCGTTTCACCCAATCTAGAAGTTTCTGTTCATTTCTCGGGCGGCTTCTCTCCGTCGATTTCCTGCCGGTAAGGATTTCGTAAAGAACAACCCCAAAACTCCAGACATCACTTTTAGCAGTGAGATGGCCAGTCTCTATATAATCTGGGGCAGCATATCCATAAGTTCCCATTACCTGATGATCATAGAGAAACAACAGATATTAAATAAGTGTATGGCATCTGTTTCACTCTCCAAGTCCCAACATTTTGTTATGGTAAGAAAGAATGCAGAGTGGCATGACGAAGATATGAGAATTATGTTAAAAAAGGAGCAAAAGTAAGAAATTAAGTGGTGAATGATTCCTGAAATATGGGAGCCATGGTATCTTAAAAGTACATAGGTGAACCTGAGAGTGAGATCTACATCAAACATGCAGGCCTCTATTTCTTTTGGCATCAAGGGGACAGAGAAACTGGAACAAGCTTAGGAGTAAGTAGCGTGTTCTGATTTGATATCTAATAGTTCTAATAGTTGTGTTCTCTGTGCAACGAATAGGGACACAGATACGGACAAGATAACATATACGAGATGTGATGTGGGCATTTTCAAGTAGATATAAAGGTAGTTACCTATGTTGCATGACGGGCACAGGTTTGGACACGATACGGATACGGACGTCATTTTGCCATGTCTGTGCAACCCACTTGTGGTCTAGGTCATGCCTGTAGTATCTTTTGATGTCCTGATTAGCAAAGCACAGGGGTTTGTGGAGGCTAACAATAACAATTTAATGACATTATATGTTCAATGAACCAGTACAAGGAATGCGGCAAGGAACAGGTTGTCTTTCTCATATTATTAAGCAAGATTCATAGTATTGGTATTAATATTGGAATCCGTTTTGCAGCCTTCATGAGTATCTGTATAGGCATTTTCAGCGGTTAAGGATTGAAGATTTGGAGTTTTTGGTTTAAGAAAGCAAAAATTAATAAAAAAATTATGAACAAAACTAGAAAAATATTTCGTACATTTCGATATATTTAGTAGAAAATGAATAATGAATAATTTTATTGATGGACTACTACTTGCTACTTATAGAGGTTCCAACTCCTCTTCATACTACATTTTCCAATGTGGGACTAAAGTCCCTTATTGATTCTCAACACTCCCCCTCAAGATGGGCGATAGATATTAATCATCCCATCTTGTTACATAGCTTTGACAAACTCAATGAACTAAGACCTTTAGTCAGACAGTCTGCAACTTGTTCTTCTGAGCGAACATGGTCAATCTTCAGTATCCCTTGTTCCAGCTTCTCCTTGATGAAGAATCGATCGATCTCGATGTGCTTCGTTCTGTCGTGCTGAACTGGATTGTTGGCTATACTTATTGCAGCTTGACTATCGCTCAGAAGATGTAACGGTGCTCCCTTATCCAGCTTCAACTCTGTCAGCAGTGCTTTCACCCACAGTAATTCTGACACTCCCAGAGCCATTGCTCTGTATTCTGCTTCAGCTGACGACCGTGCTACCACTGACTATTTCTTGCTTCTCCATGAGACCATGTTTCCTCCTACAAAGATACAGTACCTCGTGGTAGACCTTCTGTCGTCTATGCAACTCGTCCAGTCTGCATCGCAATATCCCTCAACTTCTATGCGTCCATTCTTCTTGAACCATAGTCCTTTTTCCGGCGTCCCTTTCAGATATCTCAAGATCTGAAGCACTGCTTCTATATGATCCGTTCTTGGATCATGCATGTAGCGACTCACTACACTCACCGCAAATGAGATATCAGGGCGAGTGTGTCCCAGATAAATCAATCTTCCTACAAGTCTTTGATACATTTCACGATCAACTGGCTCTCCTGCTTCTGCTCCCAACTTGCACTTCTGGTCAATCGGAGTGCCTGCTGCTTTACATCCCAGCATCCCTGTCTCCTTTAGCAGATCTAGTGCATATTTTCTTTGTGAGAGAACAATTCATTGTTCGTCGTCACACACCTCGATACCCAGAAAGTATCTCATCGCTCCTAAATCCTTCACCTCAAACTCCTTCGCGAGTTTTGATTTCAGCTTAGTGATCTCGACCTCATCATCACCTGTGATTACTATATCATCCACATATACAGCAAGTATAGTAATGTGGCCTCTTGCATGCTGAAGAAAGACTGTATGATCTGCATTTGTTTGATGGTATCCCATGCCAGTAACAGCCTTTCTGAATCTGTCGAACCAGGCTCGAGGAGATTGCTTGAGCCCGTATAGCGACTTCTTTAGTTTACACACTTTTCTACGCGACGTCCCTCCGTCTGATTCTGTCGCGTAGCATCCTGGCGGGAGCTCCATGTACACTTCTTCTTGCAGGTCCCCGTGGAGAAATGCATTCTTAACATCTAATTGGTATAGCTTCCATCCATAGTTTGCTACAACGGAGACCAGAGTTCTTACCGTGCTCATTTTTGCTACCGGGGCAAACGTCTCATCATAGTCGATGCCATATGATTGTGTGTATCCTTTTGCAACCAACCTCGTCTTGTACCGCTCTACTTTTTCTTCTGGTGTCTCCTTCACTGTGTATACCCATTTGCATCCCACAGTTTTCTTTTTTTTTGGATAATGGAACCAGCTCCCATGTCTTATTTTTCTCTAGTGCTCCAAGTTATTCCATCATTGCAGCTTTCCACCTTAGATCTTTCTTTGCTTCTTGCCAACACTTAGGCAAAGAAGTAGAGTCTAACGATGCAATGAAGGCTCGATAATTCGGAGAAATGTTAGAATAAGACAAGAAATTGGCAATGTTATGTTCATAATCATCATAACGACTAGGAGCCTTACCCGCATTGATGCGAAAAGATCTTCTTAAGGGAGCAATAGGTGGTGGAGATATCATACCATCCAAGTCAGAGAGATCCGCATCAGAATCAGAGTGATTCAGTGCGGGGGCAACATCTTCAAGAGTTGGGGCAGGAGTAGACGAGGGACTTGGTACAGTAGGCAATGGGCACGGCACATTAGGCAATGGGCACGGCACAGTACTGGACTTCTGTTGTCTCCTTCTGTAGACTTGTAGCTCCTTTTCCCTTGTCTCCCCCTGCGTAACATATGTATCTTCTTCTTCATTCTCCGTATCAAAGTCACTGCTATCTTCCCCTTTCGTCCAATTTTCTACGACCGGGCACGGGACCGATCCGACTACCACGTTTGGACTTATTATCTTCCCCTCATGTCTAACACCCTCTTTGTTAGGTGTGTCACCAAACGCCGACATATTTTATTGTTATGGCTCTGATACCAAGTAGAAAATGAATACTGAATTATTTTATTGATGGGCTACTACTTGCTACTTGTAGAGGTTCCAACTCATCTTCATACTACATTTTTCAATGTGGGACTAAAGTCCCTTATTGATTCTCAACATATTTTTATGTATTATTTGTTGTTTACCGTAAGTTTTTAATGGAATGAATGTTCCAACATTATTGAATCATTTACCTACAACAGATATTGGTTTTATTATTTGGCTTGGTACAACCACAATAGATAGTTTTCAATGGTAGAATTTTAAGATTGATAAATGCTATGAACTTATAGATATACGACTTTGACAAATGATAATAATACTAATCTGTGGATACTGAATCTTATCAACACACTATAGCATGTAGTTCTTCGACACGACCGAATCATCATGTTGATACTGTTTTTTCATGTAATTTTATCTTTATCTTTATCTTTTTATTTCTTATTTTCTGAATCGACAAAGAAAGAGATCCCAAAATGTTGCTATTGGCTAGTATCATCTAGTGTCGAATTGGGATATGCCAAAATGACATGTTACGGCCAATATGTATTGGTATCAGTCTGCAAACCTTGCTATTATGATTTCTTGAACAAAATGATCAAATTCAATTGGGGTTGGCTATGGAGTGCAAAAATAAAACAAACATGGTTCATAACCAAAGACTTCCCTTATGCAAAGGGAGAGTTGGCCTGCTAAATATGAAGATGATATAAAGCGAATTAAATCAAGATATTTTGTGATAGTAATTTCATCTTCTTCATGCAAGCCAAAACCCTTGCTGTCAAGATGGGCAAAGAAGGATTGATAGTTGAAAAACTAAAGAGCTATTGGTGGGTAGGGTTGGTAGCCCTCCAAAATTTCCTTAGACTAGATGTAGAGGAGGGAAGCTGATGAAATTTGCTTTAAGGAATTGAATTCATCTCTAAGGCACGAAACATGCCTAAGTGGGAGGTTGAAACATGTTCCTAGTTCACATGCTACTCAATTTATATGTGGATCTTACATTTTCCTACAACCTTGACCCTTTTTGAACTTTCTCCTCAACTCATGCTACCACACAATTTATCACAAAGTGACAATATCAGTCAGTAGTATGGATGTAGTAGGGACATAGCACAACAGCGTATTTTTGATTGTGTATTGCCATTCAAGTCCATGTATGGAAGAGAAAATGAAGTTAGTATGAAATAATTTCACAGGAAAGCCAATTGTCTCAATCATGGGATATCATTGAGGAATAGAGCTCCGTGCTATAAAGCAATTTCTTACAAACTATGAATCAAGGACACTACAAATCAGTGTCTTGTCGACGTCATGATGGTGTCTAACACGTATCAAATTCGACATGGACACTCAACAATATACTAGGGCACATACCAAAATTGAATGTGTCTGTATCATTTTGTTTTGTACCTTGTCATGACGTGTTTGTGCCCGTGACTATTTCTAGTATGTAAAGACTACACAGCTAGCTAGTTGGTATCATTTGGAACAAAAAGCATACATAATTCCTTAATGATTAAGAATGTCAATCTTTGGGAAGAATCATGATCACCCAATAAGAAGGATTTCAGTTATTCAAATGAAATCCACCACTTTATCTCCAAAATAGTTAGCACTACCCTTGTGAGTGGTCATATATACTACAGTTTCTAAACAATCCTCAGTATATGTTCTTTTTGATGGCTGATTCTTGTGTCAAACCTGCATGTGTACTCTACACTAGCTTTCCTATGTTAATAACATAAGTCGATGTTTCTGCCTCTGTTGTAGGTTATACAGAAGTCAATCCATTCAACATATTCAACTATTTTTCAAGAATGAGCTTGCATCATATTTCTTAGCTGGTCCTGTGTAACAATAAGCTAAAATACATGTTTCAGAATTATGGTCAATTCTTTATAATAGCTAATCTACCTTCAAAATGTCTTTTGAGTTATAGAAATTAATATATATCATTCCAAGAAATCAATGAAAAGGTAGAATTTTCTTGTACACTTACAGGACTCTGAAATCTAATACACCATGATTGTAATATCATCCTAAACTAATAATAGATCTTGACATACCGCAGTGGATACATGAGTATTCCCAGCCGATGGCCCCTCTCTTGCTAATCCAAAGTCTGAGAGTTTTGGTTTGAACTCCTCATCTAATAGAACATTAGATGCTTTGAAATCACGGTATATTACCTGCCCGGATAGGAAAAACGTAACTATAAGCTGCATGATGTATCTCAGCAGTCATGGCCACAAGCTACTTACATATATTTTCACATGAATACTAACATAATTTTAGCATTTTTCGGAATTATATAATCCGTGAACATCATACGTATTATTGCAGAAACATAGTAAATTCATTCAAATAACTGGCTTGTCATATCTGTTACTAGATGCCTGTCTTATGGATATTCTTCATTTTTTAGGGTAAATAGTACTTAATGTCCTCAATTATGCGGACTGAGGATGTAGCTAAACTATATCACTAACAGATAACATCCTTGAACTATTAGACGTGGTTATGGAACCCCTAAACCTGAACTACTTTCAAAATGAGTTAACAGTGTGCCTTTAAATATGATTACCCATCAAGTAAGAACGAATCAGTGACACTAATTTTAGGCTTTGGATATAGTTCATGGTTGTATTTGTTCAGTTTCATAGTGATATAGGATAGGCGGAATTTATCCTTGGTTTTGAAATTCTAAGCATTCCTAATTTCCATGTCTGTTACATTGTATCAAATAGAATAGGAGTCAGCAGTCTGTCACAATAAAGAAGATGATATTCTCTGACATGACTAGTAGTATATACGAAGTACTCTCATTGATGTATTTCAGAAAAGTATAACCTATCTTACAGAATAAAGATGGCATAGGGCATGATTCAGGTAGGGCAAACATGAAGCTGATTATGTAAACACAGATGATAATGGAAAACAAGCCCAAATGGGGAATTTGATTGGAAGACTTGTTGCTGTTTAGTTACATTTAATCTTTTCGAGCTTTTACCCCTTACGTTACCAAAAATATGTAGAAAAGTTTACCCACCCGAAGATCTGGATGTGAATCTAATAAGCTTGAGATCCGACTAATAGGATGTATATTAATCCGAAAGTCTAGGAAGAATAATGTGTTTGTGACAATATGTTCAAATGGGTGTTTGTTGTTTGTGTGTGTATATGGAAGTATGAAGATTCAAACTTCAAATGACTGAGCATTATAAATTCAAGTTTTAAGAAGCAACCTGAACTTCCACCCCTTCATGCAGATATGTTAACCCTTCTGCTGCGCCCAAGGCTATTTGTAGTCTCACGTTCCAAGGAAGAGAAGGATAAACTTTGTTAAATAAGTGATCGTCTAGACTCTTATTAGGCATAAACTCATACACCAAGAGCCGTTGGATTCCTCTTTCAACATCAACAGCACAATATCCTATGAGCTTTACGAGATTTGGGTGCTCAACAACCCCAAGAAACTGAACTTCTGCCAACCATTGTTTATGTCCCTAGTAAAATATAGAGAATATAAGCAATCATGAAACTAAGAGGAACATAAAGCTAACTTTAACCACTACCTGCAGATTACAAAATTAAGAAGTCAAGAAATAGCTTCATCCAAAATTCAACGGAGATTTCATCAAAAAGATAATTCCTATCAACTCCTCTTCTTATTAATACACTCTAAAAGCTAATAGACCAAAATTAAAACTGAGTTCAAATTGTTTTCCTCTTTTAACGCGTCCATTGCAATTCTTTTGTTGATGTCAGTTACTAATTTGACCAAGTAGTTTGCATTTAATCGTTTATTTAGTATTTATTTGTTGTGATAATATCCACCTGATTTAGGGTTGAACCTAACATGAACTGACCAGTTATATACCTTCGCCTGGGAAATCATTTGATTTGGTTATTGGTGGAGATTTAGCTTTCTCAAAAATGCTTTATTACACTGTTAAGTTTATAAATGTGAACTTCTAACAGAAATAACTGAATGTATCGGTCTTGAGAAAAATGGTAACATTATATAACCACTCATCTTAGGACATTGATTAATGTGTACTACTGTGACTGGTATCTGACTGTCAGTAGGTATCACTTTCACGTTGTTGATTCTGGCCAGTGTTCAACAATCAACATTTTTTATTTATCGATGCACATTGAAGCGGATGGGTGATCGATTCTAGAATTTATATATTGTCTTTATAAGATCGAATCCTAACTTATGTGATTATAACTTTGTTGTGCCTCTTTAGATGTATTTGTGGAACTGCACACCTAAAACTTAGTTCACACAATAGTGCCAATGATTGTACTATCCTCAATAACTGGAATTTAATTTTGTACAGGAATATGTCATAAGAATTTCTTATGAAATTGGAGGTGCCAGCTAAACATGAGAACATTCTACATGAAGGGTGCAGTCGATTTGTTATTCTAAAGCTAATTCACAACCTCAACTATGATGGGGAAGCATAGCACTGATGAGCCATCACAGGCCCTAGTAAGTTCCTGATAGTCAACTTGTTAGGTAATAGTCTCCTCTTAACTTCTCAGTTTAACATTTTGACATATTTGTCTAACACTGGGGCACCAGAACTTAAACAGTATGGACCTTGTTTTGGTTCTCTTACCCAAACATGTGACATTTTAATTAGTTTAACAAGATGATAATTGCTAGTATCATCTTTATACGGTGATGCTTCAAAGATTTATGTCAGCTGAACTTTTGTTATGATCAGAGTAAACTTTGAAGTTTGAACTTGAAAAGATGGCAAAACCTGGATACCTCAAATATCTTGTTTTAGACATGTAGATCAGTTGCACACTTGAGGATGACACTATAGTTCATGATATCTTGATGATATTATTACAAGTTTCATTTAAATTTGGCACCTTAACGAAAGGTCAGGATAGATTATAAAGACCAACTCAATTTGACCATAGTACAGTCTGGTTGGTGGTTGTGATAGCAAAGTATATCTAGGAAACCACATGCCATAGGGAATCAACCATTGCAACTTGCAAATAAGATGATTATTCTAGTGTTCCTTGTATTTTGTCTTGGAGTAATTAAGATTATACCCAAACCAGTACTTCTGCACACATCAAACTTGACAGGAAAACATAATATATCCTTCCTCAGCATTGGTTGTCACTGTTAATAGGAACCATCTCAATTTATAGCAGTTTTGGTGACATGTATTGCTTGTCACATGCTCAATCCTGTCTTTTGGTGCAAAACTTATTAGTGTTTTCAAAGATTTTGAGTCCAGGAGTATGCTTTCTTTTCCAAAACTGTATGTAATGAACCTAATAATTGTGTTTCATTCAGAACTCTTCCACTTTCCTTAGATGGAAAATGGACATCTGTACTTCATGCTCTTGGAAGAGCTTTTAGGCCACGTTTGGTTTGCGGAATCAGGGTCTTGAGAAAGGAAAGTCATTCATTTCTCATTTCGTGTGTTTGTTTGCCAAAGGAAAGAGCATGAAAGTAAAATGGTTTCCAAAGAAAAAGAATATAGAGGGACCCATTCACTTTCTCTCCCAACCTTTCCTTTCCTTTCCGCGAACCAAATAGCAATAACTTTAAAATACCTTAAATGGGTCAAAGATGACACATACCTGCAAACTATTCTGGTTGAGCTTCTTTACCGCGACAGCAGTGCTACCCCCCTTCCCACCGAGAGGCTTGATCAAACCTTTGTACACACACCCAAACCCTCCCTCTCCAATCTTCAGCCGCCTGCTGAAGCCATCAGTAGCGTCCCTCAGTTCCTTGAGCTCGAACGCCCGCAGATTGTGCGCCCTCTCCTCGTACAGGGAAGGTAAGCTTCGGGGCGAAGACAAGGTCGAGCCCGAGGACCTGCTAACATGTTTCGGGATGCCCGAATCGTCAGAGCTGGGTTTGGATTGCTGCTGGCTGCCTCTCCTTTTCCTCTTGAAGTAGTCCAAACACCCCATGTTTTTGTAGAGGTTAACTAGGGAAGTGATGGTGTTCTGAAGTGGAACTCCAACATTCCTAAGAGGTAAATAGTATATAGACAGAAAGAAACTTGAGAATCTAAGGGAGAACAGATGATGTGATCAAAACCCAGACAGAATTTAAAAAAAAAAAAAAAAAACAGAGCAAGGAAAGGACTAGTTGCAAATTTTCGGAGAAAGCATGAAGAATTCAAAGGAAACCTATATATAAAACTAATCAGAGGAAGTAAGGAAAATAAGAACAAGTCAGTATTCTTCTCTCCAGCAGTGGTCAAACCTATAAATTCTCGTTTCAACCTCTGTTGGCTACTTTGAACTTCTCTCTCTCTCTCTCTCTCTCTCTCTCTCTCTCTTTGCAAAGACTTCAACAGCTCCAGTAATTCCTCTCTATGTGACGAGTTTTTTTCTACAACTAGTTGGTATTATTATTCCTGGAGTTCTGCTCTGTGGATATTAACTTTGATTAAGAAAATCACGGTTTGGTTCTTTTTGTCCTCTGCTTTCTCAGTACCTACGAGGAAAATGACAGTTGGGCGAGCACAATGCAATCAGTAAATCTTAACGGCTTTGGCCAATAGCCGTTCTTTGGGACTTTGCATATGAATCCCTTTAATCTATCCATATTCTTATACAAGTCTCCCAAATATTGTTGCTCGTTCAGAAGCAGCGGCGAGCATTATTCGGATTTGGACCGAGAATCGAAGAGAATGAGAGATTCAGTTCGGTTTAAAAAGAATTCGGTTCCGTTTCGATTTTAAAAAACTATAATTACTTATTCGGTTTCGGTCCAAAATTAAAAATCGAATAAGACTAACGCAATAATGTAAATAATTTCAATTTTATGCATATTTTGTTATTAAGATGTGTATAATTTGACAACATGAATTTGTATAATTGTATCTATGTGTTTTAAAGTCAATTTTGATAACTTAACAATTAGTCCAACTTTAGTTCCAACTTTAAAATACTAACAATTGTTATTCAGTTTCCTAACAAAAGTTGAGTTTTGAAAACATAGACCCAAGTAAAACTATGGTAGGTATAACGGGCTTATGCACAGTTTTTTTTTATAGATTATTTTGTATAAGGGTACCAGGTTTAGACCTAATTAGACTTTGGTATTGGATTTGTCCGTTTTAGACTTTTGGTACTCGAACTTTTTAATGACACATTTTAGTGACCAAATTGGACTTTCAGTGACGAAATGAGTCTTTTAATAACGAATGTTCGTCACTAAAATGTATCATTAAAAAAATTCGGGTACTCAAAATCTAAAACGAACAAACCAGTACTCTAAGTTAATTAGATCCTAAATCTGATATCCTTATACAAAATAATGTTTTTTTTCTTTTTTTCTTTTGGCTATGCTTTCTTGCCAAACTGTTGGTGTGGGCTCTACTATCTGAGAAGAATATTACAGAGTGAGCTGTATGAAGTGCTTATCTTCACATATAGTATGATGACTTTGACTGGAGCAGCAAGTCTTCCGTGATTCTTCTTCCTCTGTTCGGTACTGAGGTTGATAGAAGGTGGTTAGATAAGACTTCAAATTTGGACAATCCTTTTGCTTGGATTAACTTATAGACTTAACATGATTCCACAAGATATCAAAGCCGCGGATAATCCTCCATAATTGGCCCACTATGAAATAACCAAAACTAGCTCCATATGAAGCAACCCAAGCAAGGGCAAAACCAAGCAGCGGGTTAGGATGGGCTCCAGCCGATCCTAATTTTTTTATTCTTTTCTTTCTCTTATGTTTTTTTGTAATTTTTTATATGGATTAGTATACATTTAGTTCACCCTATTCTATTTAGTTAACTCTAACTTAACTTTCTGGTTTCGTCCTTGTTTTCCACGCAATAAATACTCTTGTATAACTTTTGTTTTTTCCTTCTCTTATTATATACGCAGTCATGATCAGATCTACAAAAAAATATCACTTATTTACGAGAATAATTGAACAAGTACTTCCCCAAGTAAGGAAAAGCCTTCGATGAAAAGAACAGTACATTAGCCAAGTTTATGTTCTATTGATGGTTGTAGTTGGTGGTTGGTTGTTACCAAATGAAAAGCCAATTTTATAAAGAGAGTGCCACTTCACGTCATAGATTGAATGCCCAAGTCACCAATTATCATCTCCTCCTTTGTTTTTCTTTTTCTTTCTCATCCACGTCCTTGTCAGCCTTTCAAGTAAAGACTACACCAAATGAAGAGATGCCCCTCCCCGGATGAAATGGAGCAGTCTTTGTTTGTTAATTGAGTGCTGCTACGTTGACCGTCCCAAATACTTGATGCGCTGGATCATGGTCGCATGGCATCCAGCCATTGGCACCCTGATTCGAGATGGACCCAAGTTAGCACGGTAGGGTAGGGTGTGCCAAATATATTTTTCCTTATTAATTTCATTATGACAATATATGGAATGAGGGGCCAAGTTTAAATTCTGCAGGTTTCCTTGATGGAGTGTCTCTAGGGGAAAAAGAAAAGAAAGCTATTTATAAGGGTACACCAAATTTTACGAGGGCTATTCCATTTTTAACTTTTCTTTATTTACAAATTTGTCACTGAAATTTTTACTCAGGGCTATTCCATTCTAATGTATAAAAGACAATTCTTTTAATTTTTCTCTCTCTCTTTTCCTTCTTCACAAGAACAAGAAGAAAGAAGAAAGAAGAAAGAACAAGAAGAAGAAGAGCAAGAACAAGAAAAAAAAAACTCTTTCTTCAAATCCTAGTTTATTTTTTTTTGCTCTTTTCTAATTTCTCATATATATTTTTCTCTAAACTAGGGTTTATGGATGAAATCATAGTTGTAGAAGAAATTGGGTTACCAAATCTATCAAATTTACTAATCTATTAATCAATTAATCAATTTTTCTTTATTAATAAAAGAAATTATGGATGAAACTCTAATTCTAGAAGAAATCGATTTGTTGAGCAAGTTTATATCAGGACTGTCACAATTTCTGGCAGTCCTAGAAGTATTGAGGACTGCCATGAATTGTGGCAGTCCTGAAAGGGACTTGCTGTACAACAGGACTCACAATTTCTGGCAGTCCTAGAAGTATTAAAGACTGCTAGAAATTGTGACAGTCCTCAAAGAGACTTGCTGTACAACAGGACTGCCACAATTTTTTGCAGTCCTAGAAGTATTGAGGAATGCCAGGAATTGTGACAATCTTGAAAGGACCTTGTTATACAACAGGACTGCCACAATTTCTGGCAGTCCTAGAAGTATTGAGGACTGTCAGAAATTATGGCAGTCCTGAAATGGACTTGCTGTACAGCAAGTACATTTTAGGACTGCCACAATTCCTGGCAGGCCTAAAATCGAAATGGCGGAATGAAAAACATATGTCAGGATTTATTTCCATCTTGATAATATAATGAAATATACATTTTAGGGTTTATTTTCATGCATTTTTTGTGAGAAAGAATGAAATAAATATGTTAGGATTTATTTTCATGCATTATTTGTGAGGAATCAAAGTGATGAGAATGAAAATTGTGGAGAGAAAAACTAGGGTTTTGATAAAAATGATGGAGAAGAAAACTAGGGTTTAGAGTGGAGAAATTGTGGAGAAGAAGATGTAGAGTTTGGGGAGTGAAAAATGGTGAAGAAGAAGAGGAGGAGGAGGAGGAGGAGGAAGAAAGTTAGGATTTTGGAAGAGAGAGAGTGAATTTTACAAATGAGAGTGAAATTTAGGGTTTGGGGGGTGTGGAGTTTGGGCAGCCCCTTGAGTAGAAAATTGGGATAGTCCTAGTAATTTTTTCACAAACATGGGCTAGCCCAAATCCTGGATAGCCCTGATAAGATTTTGATGTGCCCCTATAATTAGCCAAAAGAAAAGGAAGAATTGGAACTTAAGTGGTCTTAAAGTCATGCATGATCACAAAAATCAAAATAATATCCCTCGTAAAAAAATTAATTGAACTGGTACCCCTCTACATAATAAGGTGAAGGTGAAATCTAACTTTGCTAAGTGAATTATTTTATAAAAATATATATATATATATATATATATATATATATATATATATATATATATATATATATATATATATATATATATATATATATATAAAATTAATATTAATATTAATATTAATAATAATATTATTATTTTTTAAAACCAAAGTCCGTGGACAACGCCACCCAGCCAGCCTTGACCCGGAGGTCGTGGACAACGCCACCCAGCCGCCCCCCGTGTGCGCGAGCGGATCAAAAGCCTCCCTTAGAAAACCCCCTAGAAACCCCCCTCACTCTAATCCGTAATGTTAATATTAATGTTAATGTTAATATTAATGTTAATGTTAATGTTAATGTTAATGTTAATATTAATTTTAATGTTAAATTTAATGTTAATTTTAGTATTTAATGTTAATATCAACATTAATATTAACGTTAAACTTAATATTAACATTAATATTAACATTAAATTACGAATTAGAGTGAGGAGGTTTTTAGGGGGTTTTCTAAGGGGGGCTTTTGATCCGCTTCCTATATATGGGAGCGGATCAAAAGCCCCCCCTTAGAAAATCCCCTAAAAATCCCCCTCACTCTAATTCGTAATATTAATGTTAATATTAATGTTAAAATTAATATATTAATGTTAATATTAATGTTAATGTTAATATCAATTTTTTTAATTTTTTTTTTATATTAATGTTAATGTTAATATTAATGTTAATGTTAATGTTAATATTAATTTTAATGTTAAGTTTAATGTTAATTTTAGTATTTAATGTTAATATTAACATTAATATTAACATTAACATTAATATTTACATTAATATGAACATTAAATTACGGATTAGAGTGAGGGAGGTTTTTAGGGGGTTTTCTAAGGGGGGTTTTTGATCCGCTTCCTATATATATATATATATATATATATATATATATATATATATATATATATATATATATATAATGGTCCGAACCACAGCCCGGAAGTTCGCACCCACACTGAACCTATACCGCACATGCACCCATGTGACTCAAGTTCCAAAATATGCAGGACCAAGCCACGTGACAATATCCAGCTACGTAACCAAGCAGACTTCAGCCCAGCTCAGATACATATACGATGTACAAGAATGATGTAACTATCACTATATATAACCCAATCCACGTAATAATAATAATAATAATAATAATAATAATAATAATAATAATAATAATTTACATAACAAAAACATAAAGAAAGGAAAATATGAATATGCCAGTATGTAGCCAATAATCATATTTGTCTTAATAGACTCGGAAGAAATAATATAAGTCTACAAATACTAGGCTACCAGCAGATATGAATAACATAAATAAGATATATACTTTGGAAGAGTAAATACATGTAATGAAAGATGTACTCAACAACAATCCAGCAAAAGAACTTTGCAAAACCTACACAACCAACCTAAAAGGAAACCAGGCCCTCAGAGGGACGCAAGAAGTTACATAAAATATGCCACTAATGAAATAAAATACTGGAATAATCATAGGGTGAACCAGACTAAGTGATATACAATTAACAATGAGGACAATGTTCGTACACATGGTCTGAACGGCTAAATGGGATCGGCATGTTCTCTGGAAAAATCAGGAGCCTAATATGTAATAATGCATAGCACCAAGAACACCAAAGGACAACAATAATAATAAATTCAGGTCATCATACCCGGTTCTCCGACGGAGATGATGGGTTAAAAAAGTGTATAGTAGCTATAATGTCTTGTACCGCATGGTGCATTACGCTGAGTCGATTGGTTCGATAAGGTATGAGTTTGATTCAAAGATGTATGATTTCAATTTGAAGAAGTATTAATTGAGTTGGTTCCATGTGCATGTAGCGTGCGGCGCTCCCTGCAACAAGTTGAAGCGTGGGCACGATAGTTTGAATCAGTCTATTAGTTCGGTGGATCACGAAGTGCTCGAATGGCTATGTTAAATAAGTTGGCCATGCAACAAGTTAAGGAATCGAACCGCATTGGCTCGACAAAACGATTGTAGGAACGAAATAGTAAAGCGTAATACTCTAGAGGGGGGGTGAATAGAGTTGGCAGCGGAATAATGCTAATTAAAAAATGTTAGCAGCACAATCACAGAATATTAATCACAACTGAAATAAAGTAAAGACAGAGTTAAGAGAGCAAACGCAAAGACAGCGATGTATACTGGTATCCCTCTGTTGAGGACTAATCCAGTCGGTAGAACTCTTGCTACCAGTTGAATCCACTATTGGAAAAACCGCAAGTTTTCTTACGAAGTCCTTGCAACTTCTACAACGCGAGCTTTGATACGAAGAACTCGTCCAACTTCAAATGTGAAGAGGTATTCTTCAATCAAGCCTTCTGATTACAATCTCTCAGAAACTTCTAGACCGTACCGCACTGGCAAATCGACTAGAGGATTGTAATTGACTTGGGATCTGAAATTGAAAGCTCTAGAAAACTCTTTGAAAGACTGAAAGCTTTAGATAGAGAGAAGATTGAAAGTGAATGAGTGAGTTGAAATGATCGAAATCCTTCTCTATTTATAGGAATTTCAAAGGCAGACTTCTGACAGAATTCGGACAGAATTCGGGCAGAACTCTATGAGCAAATCTCGGTCAAATCTGCAACTGCAGGAGGACCAAGTTCCAAGGATTCAAAATCACAACGGCCACTAACCGAACTCTGGCCGAACTCTGGCCGAACTCGGTGCGAGTTCTGTCAGGGTTAAATCAGGGTTTAGTTAGGGTTTTGAAAAAGCTTTTTGGTGATTTTTGAAAACCTTTTTGTAAACCTTTTTGAGAGGACATTTTAAAAATATTTTGAACTCATTTAAGGGTAGCCTATTTGCCAGTACGACTCGGTGTACAACATATTCCTAGACTCAAATAAAATAAAAAATACATTGCATAAGAAATTACAGACTCGAGTAGGCAAACAGATCTTCGGTCTTGAATTCAGTGGATAGCCATGCTTGATCATGTTCAAGAGTCCGAGATGTCCCGATTAGCTTTGTATATCCAGACAGAGTTTATTCAATTATTAAAATCAGGTTTGACCATATGACCAAATGGGCCAACAATCTCCCCCATTTTGATAATTGACAAACTATGAATGATATAACATTAAGCTTGTTCAAAATATCAAAAAGTAGAAATTGTTCATATCCTGTATGATCTCAAAAAAATGTTAGATCTTTAATTTTCTCCCCCTTTGTCACTTAGCAAAATAATTGCAAAAGATAAAGCTCTCCCGCAATCAAATGCATAAGTAACAAATAGTGAGAAAACATATATAAAAGAAATAAGGCATAAAACTGGAGAAATATCACAGGCATGTAAAAAAAAATCATCACAGGCATGTAATTTCACAGGCAGTTATAAAGAATGAAGCAATATAAGAAATAGTGCTATCATAAACTGAAACTGAAACATAGTGCTGAAATAAACTGAATGCCATAAACTGAGGCATAATAAATATGTCCAAAAAAAAAGAGTACTGAAGCAAACTAGAAAGTGCTAATAATAATCAAAAAGTACTGATAATAACTTGGAATGTCGGAGCATTTCCAAGTGCATCATAAAATATCACTCAAAATCATATAGTCACATCTTCTCATCATCATCCTCATCATAATCATCAGCAGCTCGACCAGCATGTCCTGAAGTACCAGCTCCAGAGGTACCAGCGCCAGAAGGACGTGGAGGGGCGCCAGCATAGAACTCACCAACATAATCACGATGTGGAGCACGGTCAGGACGGTACCAATCATAGGCGTTACCGGGCTGGAAGTAGGCATGAACAGCCTCATCCTCACAACGGTAACCAGAGAAAGCTGGATCTCTAGGGATGGAACCGGCTGAACGACCAGTCTGGGCGAAACGAAGATCAAATAAGGAGTTTGCAAGCGCCTGATAGCGGTTGACGTCGCAGAACTCACGCTCGCGAGCCATGTCCGTCATCGAGACGTGCAAAGCAGATAAATGCTGATGTATGCCCTCAAATGTCATGGCATACTGATGAGGTGGTGGAGGAGGTGCAGTAGGAGGAGCAGTAGGTGGAGCTGAAGCAGTCATGCTACGACGAGATAACTGAAGAAACTTGGGCTCAGGGTCCTGAGTACAAGTCGACAGATCGATATCGAAGCACTGAAAGATGCGTGGGAGAATCATCGCGTAAGAGAGATTTCTATCTCTTGCACGACAACGACCCATCATCTGAATCATGGTCTTAGGGGCAGAAAATGGAATCCCCTTAAGAATGTGGTACATGGCAGACAGCTCAAGAGAAGTCACATCATCCTTTGAAGTAGATTTTAGAAGGATAGTGGAATAGATGATGCGATGCAATTCATAGTTAAACAAGTTCAGGTTGTTAGCCTTGAACTTTCCAGAGCGTACTCTATCAGGTGCACAGAGTTTCGCTTTGAAACTGGCGAGTGTCGTGCCTTCGGGGAAATCAAATTCAGTGATGTCAACTAGCGGTGCACCTTCGTTAGGGATACCAAGGATCTCCGCTAAGAGGTCATCATTGAAATTGATATCAATACCTCCAACACGAGTGCTCACATCAAAAGTGTTTAATATGAGATTGCAATAAAATAATCTAATTGCATTAGTTGCTATAGGGAAGCAGATTTTAACAAAAAGATGTAACCCTAATACCTCAAAGAAATGACGATGTTCAGGAAATACAGTCCATTTGACTGGAGCGCCTGTGCATATGGATCTCATGGAGAAGTCTCCATACCACAGTAGGGCTTGGTCTAGGGTTTGAAAGAAAAAACCCGTCGAACGCACCGTCGCTCGTTTGGACCGGCGAGAAGAGGGAATCCGTATGCGGATGCGAAGATGACCCTTCCTCACTAGGGTTCGTCTTCTTCCTCTTTGAAGGATTGAATTTGGGTGCCATTTGTGCAAATTGAAATAAAAATGCACTAATTGAAAAGTGGAGAAAGATGGGGTTATACCTCCCAAAATCAAAGTATGTCGAAGAGAACGATGAACTCCGCACGAATCCATATTTTGGATTGATTTCACCACTTGGATGGGAAGAATGAGGGTGGTGAAAAGCTAGGGTTCGGGGCTCCTTCGTGGCTGCTGCTGCTGTTATGATTAGTTTGGAAGCAATGAAGAAGAAGGGCTGCTCAGGTTCTGTATATATAACTTGATACCCTCAACCGAACTCGGACCGAATTCGGTCAGAGCTCTGGCCGAATTCGCCTAGGGTTCTTTAAAGTTGATTTTTGCCATTCTTTTTCATTGTCTCATTTCAAATATTTAATTCAAAGATTAGTCATTTCAACTTCAATTAACATAATTAATAATATTTTATAGATTAAATGTCGTTATACAACGACTGTTTCAGATTAGCTGTAGGAGTACTGTCCCAGCTGGCGGAGGTTCACCGGGGAAGTCTTAAGTACCGCTTCGCTTCAACCGTAGTTGTGGTGACAGACAGACTCTTTATTGGCTTGTCTCTAACACAGTTTTTGTATAATGATATATAATCATAAAACAAAATTAATTAATATTATTGACGTCCAAAATTCCTAATTCTCGACGTAAATAATTGAAACAATCTTCCGCTAGAGGTTTAGTGAAGATGTCAGCTAGTTGATTTTCAGTATCTATGTACACAAGGTTTATATCTCCATTTTGATGATGATCTCTAAGAAAGTGATGTCGAATCTCGATATGTTTAGTACGAGAGTGACATACTGGATTCTTAGTCAAATTAATAGTGCTCGTGTTATCACAGAAAATAGAAATATGTGTGTAAAATAAATCATAGTCTTCTAGGGTTTGTTTCATCCACAAAATCTGAGCACAACAACGTCCTGCGGCGATGTACTCAGCCTCTGTTGTTGATAGGGCTACAGAATTTTGCTTTTTACTAAACCATGAGACTAAAGCCTTGCATAAGAAATGACATGTGCCACTGGTACTTTTCTATCAACTTTGCATCCAGCAAAATCTGCATCCGAATAACCAATAAGGTCAAAGGACTTAGTTTTGGGATACCACAAGCCAATCTGAAGAAGTGCCCTTAAGGTATCGAAAGATACGCTTAACTGCGGACAGATGTGATTCCTTTGGGTTAGCTTGAAAACGTGCACATAGGCAAACACTAAACATTATATCTGGACGACTAGCAGTTAAATAAAGTAAACTACCAATCATATCTCGATACTTACGTGTGTCGACTGGCTTGCCTTGTTCATCTGAATCAAGCTTTGTTGAAGTTGCCATTGGAGTGCCAATAGGTTTGACATTGTCCAGATCAAACTTCTTTAGAAGGTCTTTTGTATACTTGGCTTGATTTATAAATGTCCCATTATCAGTTTGTTTGATTTGCAATCCGAGAAAGAATTTTAGCTCTCCCATCATGCTCATCTCAAACTCATTCTGCATACACTTAAAAAATTCTTGACACAGAAATTCATCAGTAGATCCAAATATAATATCATCAACATAGATTTGAATTAAAAGAAGTTTGCCATTAAAAGACTTAATAAACAGTGTAGTGTCAACTTGCCTTTTGAAAAACCGTTGTCAAGTAGAAAAGAGCTTAGACGATCATACCAAGCACGAGGGGCTTGTTTTAAACCGTATAAGGCTTTCTTCAACTTGAAAACATGATCAGGGTTTTTGAAATCTGTAAAACCTGGAGGTTGTGCTACAAAAACTTCTTCTTTTATAAAACCATTTAAAAAAGCACTCTTGACATCCATTTGAAATAGTTTGAAATCATGAAAACATGCAAATGCACATAACATACGAATGGATTCTAATCTCGCAACTGGGGCATAAGTCTCATCGTAGTCGATACCTTCTTCTTGATTGTATCCTTGAGCTACGAGTCGAGCCTTATTACGAGTCACTAAACCATTCTCATTTAGTTTATTTCGAAATACCCAACGGGTGCCAATGACCGGATGATCAATAGGCCTGGGAACAAGTTCCCAAACTTGATTCCGTTCAAATTGGTTTAATTCCTCTTGCATAGCATCTATCCAAAAACCATCACTACATGCTTTATTAATAGTTTTGGGTTCTAGCTGTGAAATAAATGCAACACTAGAAACAATATCTTTACTGGATGTACGAGTACTTACTCCTTTGGTAATATCACCAATTACCAAATCTTTTAGATGATCAGCTGTAAATTTTAACCTTTTCGGTAGATTCTGAAGGTAGCTGGTTCCTGGATCTTCTCTAGGAGGTTCAGCTAGTGCAGAGCTTGGTTGAGGATCAACTGATGTTGAGCTTGGTACAGTTGGATCTTCGTCATTGTCATCGATCGTCATCTGATTTAGTTCATCAAAGGTGACGTTGATTGACTCTTCGATGATCATGGTTCTTTTGTTGAAGACTCTGTATCCTTTGCTCTTGGCCGCATAACCTAAAAATATACCTTTATCGGCCTTTTCATCAAATTTTTCTAAATTGTCTTTTGTATTAAGAATAAAATATTTACAGCCAAATATTCTAAAGTATGAAACAGATGGAATTCTATCAAACCATAACTCAAATGGAGTCTTCTTCGATTTGGGTCGAATTAGAACTCTATTGAGTACAAAGCAAGCTATGTTGACAGCTTCAGCCCAGAAATATTTGGGTAGGCTAAACTGGTTTAACATCACTCTGGCCATTTCGGTTAGAGTTCTGTTCTTACGTTCCACAACTCCATTTTTTTGTGGAGTCCTAGGGCAGGAGAACTCGTGTACAAAACCGTGTGTGTCACAAAATTGCTCAAAATCAGCATTCTCGAATTCGCCTCCATGATCGCTTCTTATGCGAGTGATCATGTAACCTTTTTCATTCTGTACTTCTTGCAAAAGGCGACAAATTTGGATAATGCATCATTCTTGCGTGTCAAGAAATATACCCACGTGTATCTAGAGAAATCATCTACAATTACGAAAGCATAAAGTTTACCTCCGAGGCTAGCAACTCTGCTAGGACCAAATAAGTCCATATGAAGCAATTGTAGAGGTCTAGTAGTACATACTGCGTTTACTGACTTGAATGTGGATCTGGTAGCTTTGTTCTTTTCACATTGGCTGCATACCGAGTCCTTCTTGAATGTAATGTCCGGTAAACCGCGTACTAGCTCCTTTGTGGATAATCTTGAGATTGTATCCATATTTGCGTGACCGAGTCTCATATGCCACAGATGACTCTCATCACTCTTGGCCATTAAGCATCTACCTGAAATGTTAGTTTCTTCTAACAAATAGAAAACATATATATTGTCTTCCCTGATACCTTCAAAGATAGTACTACTAGTTGAGCTATCAACTATAGTACATTTGTCTTTGCCAAAGTTGATGCCATAACCATGATCAGCTAGATGACTTATGCTGAGTAGATTATGTTTCAACTCGGTAACCAGACAGACATCCTTAATCACATGATAGGGAGACTTACCAACATCACCGATACCAATAATATACCCTTTCAAGTTATTACCGAAGGAGACATAGCCTTCATTCTTTTTCTTCGACAGTATTGTAAATAGGGTAGCGTCACCGGTCATATGCCGTGAGCAACCGCTATCGAGAATCCATTTGCTTCTAGCATGTGAAGGGTGTTCCACCTACAAAACAGTTTGCAGATGAAACTTTTGGTACCCATTTCTTGTAGGGTCCTGAATTGTTAGCTTTAGGTATCCAAGCATAAACATTTAAATCAACAAGCTTTCTCATTCTACATGCAGATGAAATATGACCAATGAGGCCACAATAATGACATTGTGCATGTCGAGTGTTGAAAGCTGAGTGGTGTGCATGGTTGGTAGGTTTAGGTTTTCTAGTATAGAAGAAAGCATACCTATAATCTTGTTTGGGCTTAACCTTTTGGGGTAAAGGTTTTATATGGTTAGGTCTGACAGTGTTTGGCTTGGGAATGTTCCGATTTTTCGGTAAGTGACACGTGTTAGGGAAGGAAGCAGCAGGCTCAGGCTGTTTTCCTAACCTAATTTCCAATCTTTTGAAAGTGTCATACAACTTAGTATAATCAGAGGTGAGTGATTCCATTCTGATTTGTGCATATCGAAGACTTTTCTTCTCTATAGAAAGTTCTTCCTTGAGTTGGTCAATAATTTTGTCTTTCTCTTCAGATGACTTGGTAGTCTCGTGTAATAAGAGCTTTGTTGAAGAAAGCTCACCAGACTCACTAACATTATTTCTAACCTCAGCTAGTAGGTCGATAAGTCTACCTATTTTACCTTTGTACTCTTTGAGTACCTTCTTAGTGGTCTGATACTTGCTACGCAGTTTCCTGTAATCAGTCATCAGGTCACTGAAGGCATCTCCTAATTGCTCAAAGGTGAAGTCATCATAAGTATCAACTACAGGTTCAGTAGGTACCTGATCGGATGCCATAAAGCATACGTTTACAGCGTCTTCTGATTGTTCGTCTTCTGAGTCGTTGGCTTCACTTTCATGCCATATGCTGGTATTGGCATATCTCCTAGATGTTGATTTCTTCAGGTTCCCTTTTTATACCTGTTGCTCTTCTTGCTTGATGATGAGTTTGTGGGACAATCCTTCTTCATGTGTCCCTTCTTCTTGCAACCATAGCAGACATCATCTTCTTGATACCAGTTGTTGCTGTTGTTCTCTTTGACTCTCTTCTCATGTCTCATGAATCTTTTGAACTTCCTTGCTAGGAGTGCTTGATCTTCAGCGTCAGATCCACTGCTGTCTGAGTCACCTTCAGCAGCTTTTCTGTGCTGAGCCTTGAGAGCGATCGTCTTCTCCTTTGGTGCAGGCTCTTCAAATCTTGTAGCTCCAGTTCATGAGTGAGTAGCTTACCCATGAGTACTTCGAGGGACATAGTTGTGAGGTCGTTCCCTTCAATGATTGCAGTAGCCTTCAGAATCCAGTTCTTGGTAAGTGCTCGCAGGAGTTTGCGAATCTTTTCATGGTTACTGTAATCTTTGCCTAAGGAGGACAAAGGATTTACAATATCCAGGAATCTCTCGAACATTTGTGTAACTGTTTCGTTGGGCTTCATCTTGAATGCCTCGTACTCTTGAGTAAGTCTGCTGACTTTAGATTCTTTGACTTGAGTCGTGGCTTCATGTGTGACCTCAAGTAGCTTCCACACTTCATTAGCCGTTGTGCAGATTGACACCCTGTTAAATTCAGTTCTGTCTAAAGCACAAAAGAGAGCATTAATGGCACGTGCGTCAAGACTGGCCCTTTTCTTTTCTTCCTTTTTATATCTGCTGTGGGATTTTTCAACTAAAACTCCATCAACATTTATACGAGGTGGCTTTTGATAGCCATCAAGAACAATGGACCATAAATCAAAGTCAAGTGATTTCAAGAAGAAACTCATCCGTGTTTTCTAATAGGTATAGTTCGTACCATCAAACAGTGGGGGTCTTGTGGCCTGGCCTTCACTTGTGAATTTCACAGTTGCCATGTGTTGTGCTGTGATCTATATAACAGTTAATTAAAATGAATAAATAATTGCACTGTTACCTTTGCTTTACCTGTAACACCCGCTCTGATACCAATTGTAGGAACGAAATAGTAAAGCGTAATACTCTAGAGGGGGGGGGGGGGTGAATAGAGTTGGCAGCGGAATAATGCTAATTAAAAAATATTAGCAGCACAATCACAGAATATTAATCACAACTGAAATAAAGTAAAGACAGAGTTAAGAGAGCAAACGCAAAGACGGCGATGTATACTGGTATCCCTTTGTTGAGGACTAATCCAATCGGTAGAACTCTTGCTACCAGTTGAATCCACTATTGGAAAAACTGCAAGTTTTCTTACGAAGTCCTTGCAACTTCTACAACGCGAGCTTTGATACGAAGAACTCGTCCAACTTCAAATGTGAAGAGGTATTCTTCAATCAAGCTTTCTGATTACAATCTCTCAGAAACTTCTAGACCGTACCGCATTGGCAAATCGACTAGAGGATTGTAATTGGCTTGGGATCTGAAATTGAAAGCTCTAGAAAACTCTTTGAAAGACTGAAAGCTTTAGATAGAGAGAAGATTGAAAGTGAATGAGTGAGTTGAAATGATCGAAATCCTTCTCTATTTATAGGAATTTCAAAGGCAGACTTCTGACAGAATTCGGACAGAATTCGGGCAGAACTCTATGAGCAAATCTCGGTCAAATCCGCAACTGCAGGAGGACCAAGTTCCAAGGATTCAAAATCACAACGGCCACTAACCGAACTCTGGCCGAACTCTGGCCGAACTCGGTCCGAGTTCTGTCAGGGTTAAGTCAGGGTTTAGTTAGGGTTTTGAAAAAGCTTTTTGGTGATTTTTGAAAACCTTTTTAAAAACCTTTTTGTAAACCTTTTTGAGAGGACATTTTAAAAACATTTTGAACTCATTTAAGGGTAGCCTATTTGCCAGTACGACTCGGTGTACAACATATTCCTAGACTCAAATAAAATGAAAAATACATTGCATAAGGAATTACAGACTCGAGTAGGCAAACAGATCTTCGGTCTTGAATTCAGTGGATAGCCATGCTTGATCATGTTCAAGAGTCCGAGATCTCCCGATTAGCTTTGTATATCCAGACAGAGTTTATTCAATTATTAAAATCAGGTTTGACCATATGACCAAATATGCCAACAATGATAAGGCGACTTAAGGTGGGTGGGATTATACCCTTCTCCCCTACTCCTTCATGCCTAATAAATAAATCACATCGTGCTTGTGTTTCTATTGAATTTCATGTACGTTATGCAGATAAATGTTAACATAGTGTGGGTCAAACACTAAGAATAGAACAACAAACAATTGAGGCGGCGTACATCAAGTGCACGGGTCGCGATAGGACATTGATGGTAGAACATTGGAAGGCAATATCGAGATGTGCATCAAGTGCACGACTCAGAGAACATTGACACTAGGCCGAAAAAATTGAAAATACGACATTGAGCGTGCATCTGTGCACAGAGAATCTTTGCATGACTTAGAATGAAATATACAGCTGGGGTATAATGCCACAAAACTGTAGTAATATGGAAAGATATATTTCGTGCAACAAAGTATGCAGTTGTGGCACAATTGCCACAGAACTGCCGTATATGCAAACGACTTGGTAGTCAATGCAAAGGTATCGAAGGAATGTTGCGAGTGGAGATGATTCGATGCCTTACGTTGGTTTGGAGATGATGATGCATTGCATGGTCACGGACATAGATGATGGTAACATGTGCATGGGTTTGGGTATCCCTGGAACAAGTTTCGACCGGAGCATCGGGACCGTTAGACCTAGGAGAGAATTGGGATGGGTATTACGGGACTGCCAGTGAGGCTTGCTACCTGGGCTGGTTTAGCGCGTCATAATGTGGATGCTGCGGGACCTTCATTGGGCTAGCTACCAGGCGAAGGATAACGGACCGTTGTATCGAGATATAGTCCTTTATTGGCTTGGAATGCCAAGCTACCTTCATATAGATAAGGACGCATACCGTCAAATGTCTGATGTAAGGCGGCATGCGTATCGCCTTGTTTCAGTGCGAAGGTGGGTGTATTCATATAGTTAAGAATGCTGGGCTGAATGGAATCAAGTGCAGGAACGCGGATCCTGGTACCTTGATAATGTGATGATTGCCTTTGGCATGATATAAATGGATAGTAGCATTCACCTTGTACCTGCACAAGGATGAGTGCGGTAGGCGGCACGATTTGTTATCTTACCGTTGTCTAGATTATAGATAATAACATGCTGATAATGCTGTTGTATGTTTCTACATCTGCTATAATAGGATTATAAGTAACCTGCTCACATGTTTTACTGCTTTCCATTGCCATGTAATTGACTCTAAGGCAATAATAGAAAGACCATATAATAAGATACATGTTTCACTAAATTACTTAGTGTTGGTTTAGACGAGTGGGTCTCATCAGTACGCGAGAGGATTAGTACTGATCCCCTACTAGATTGCTTGCAGGTTCAGGAAATGGTTTGCTCGTGGCGGAGGTTCGCTTGGACGCACTGAGGCATATAGTTCCTTAGCATTTCAAGGCGTACGACCGCATCGGAGCTCGGCTTGCAGCAGATGTATGGAACAAGATCCTTTGTGATCTAGATAGATCATGAGTGTTGTAAGCCAATTGGCATATTCAGTTGGACTATTTAGAGCCCTTATAATCTGCTTCATTATTAATAAAGATTTGTTTTGTATACTCTGATGTGTCTCCACCTTTTTCTGCTGCTTATGTATTGAATTGATGTTGAGAATCTGTCATCTTTTCTTGCATGCGTGAAATTCTAGACTCGTGCAGCATCACGTCCCAAGCGAGGACGATTGATTCGAGTAAAATCGATGCAAGGACGAGCAATTTTTCGGATTGAGACGTGACAGTAGCCCGTATGTCTAATGACTGTCCTTCCCACCCCATGTTGTTGTGTTTGTCGTATACCTCGACATGTCCAGCTCATAGTCCTAGGTCAATAATCATAGAATATCTATATAATGTCGACACGCATCTCGATTGTATTGATCAGCCAATACAAGAGTTCGCGCCCTCACATGAATATTTTATCTCCCTGTCATGAATGTGTCAAGGCCCCACAAGAGAATAGAACATCTCTCGAATAATGGGTCGTCTTCTAAATGCTAGGTCAATGTGAATCAACCAATGTTGACTGCGCCCAAGTCATCCTTGGATGCACAAATAATACGTTTATACAGAAAGTAAAAATAGATGGAAGCTCAATATACAAGAAATAAAATCAAGAGTGGAAAGGAATATACTTGCATAGGTCTGCAAATTGAGAATAAGGATCTGGTCCGGAGTCCAAGTCTAAAGAGGCCAAGAAACATAGAGATTGGATTTAGAGATAACTAATTATTTTGCAAAAAATATATTTAATATATATATATATAACTTAGGTTTAGGCATAGGTTACTTGAGTTCAAGGATGTCTTTATATAGCTAACTGGTTATAGGGTGTTTACTTTATCTTTACGCCTTAGGCGAGACGTGGTCGTTGCATGAAACCCCTCATTCTCTCAATAAATTCATTTCAATGTGTTGCTTTGACTGACCGATCATTTATCTTCACGTCTTAACAAAAATATCTCTAGTCCACTATTTTGTTGCATTCCTCTGATCAATGATACTGTAACAACAAAAGATAAGCTAATAGAAATGAATTACATGTTGGAATCATTAGAACTGTTGTCGTACTTATTCCAAGTAAAATGAATGCATGTTCCTTTATAAGTTTGCTCTAAATGCTAGACATGTATAGAAGAACTTGTATCTATAGCAATGAACGAGAAGTGAATGATGAGAAAGGAATTATAGCTCCGTAACAATAAGAAGAAAGGCACGAACGAAAGTATTGTTTAACTGTTGCACTGATAAGATTTATCTGATAGAAATATAGAGCATGCATTAGTCTCGAACAACTTGTGCCAGGTAATAGTCTCTCAGGTGGTTCCTAGGTACTGGAATTGCTCGACCTAGGAGAGAGTGTGATAGTACCCTGAGGTAAATAATAGACCTCGCAATCATGGGGATGTTGTGTTTATTGGTGAAGAGTTGAACCATGAGTCACATATGCTAATCATGAAAAATGATCCATGGACCACCAAGTAGTTAGGTCGCATGCATATGATAAGATTATTGCAAGCCTAATGATAAATGCAGAGGCAGAACGTATATATATATTATATATATATATATATATATATATATATATATATATATATATATATATATATATGTATATATAACAAAAAAAACAAATATATATATATATATATATATATATATATATATATATACATATTTGTGCTAATCCTTATCTTGACAAGTAGAAAGAACCTAGACAAGTAGAAAGATAACTTAATAAATAGCTGCTAGCTTCACATGTTACTTAGTATTTATTTAGGTGAGTTCGGTCACGATCGCTCATCAGTACATGTTATATATTGACCCATGTTGTGGGCATATATATATATATATATATATATATATATATATATATATATATATATATATATATATATATATATATATATATATATTACTATTATGTTTCTTCTTAGAAATTGTTAAAAAGAACCTAGAAAAGTAGAAAGATAACTTAATAAATAGCTGCTAGCTTCACATGTTACTTAGTATTGATTTAGGTGAGTTCGGTCACGATAGCTCATCAGTACATGTTATATATTGACCCATATTGTGGGCATCATTTCAGATAGCAAGAGAATGAGGATATTGAGATGCGCTAGAAGCTTGTCCAATCCAGTGGAGCCTTACTCGACTGCCTTGAAGCTTTTCAATTCAAGTTTAGTAGTTTCTCTTTTGAAGGTGTCTTTATCTTTTATGTTAGTAAAGGGATATGATGTATGGATATTATGACTATTTTCCAAAATGTAAAAAGAAAGATGTATGCCAGTTATGGCATTTTGAGTCACAAGCAAAAGTACTGTGTAATCTTGTTCAAGTTATCAATAAGGAAGTTATTTTATTTTATATTTCTGTGTTACAATTTTTTTTGCATCCAAAGTTCCGCTACGTTATTATTTGTTTAGTCTATTCTGTTGTTGTGCAAGTTCAGGCCTTGTGTGTCACATCCAGAACCAGAATACTGGCAAGTAGGGACGGACCAGGCCTGCTACGTATACCAAAGTACTCTGGTACTCCGAAACAACGTATAAGCTGTATAGATGGGGGTCACTGCTACAAACCAACAGTCAATCCTAGGTCACATAGTCCTAGATATCTCAGTCTCAGACAAGAAGTATGGTACAAGAATATGATCATAATGCATATAAGACAGTAAAGCATCCCAAACTATAATATATAGATGATCATGAAGCTAGTAATACAAAATGAAGAACTAGCAAGACTAAGTAATACATGATCAGCTCTAGCTGCAGTCTAGAAATATAACATGATGTCTAAGCCCATAGGCCAAATGTCAAGTCCAAAATACGAGCTTAATATGTGCTCGGTAGCTAAACGCCTCAAAAGAATATGTACAGAAAAAGAGTGGATAAGAGAAAGAACACCCACTCTAGCCACCTGGTGCTCCGGGTGGTCACCATCGAGTGGAAGGTATGGAAGATCCTCGGGCTCCTCAACTAAATCTTGTTAATGCAAAACCAGTGGGGTCAGAACCCCAATAACAAGTACCACAAAGGAAGCCAAACTATGAACTAAAACCAGCATGCAATTCATAACATCTCTAAGATAAAGCAGTAAACGAGACTAGAATAGTAAATTGGTACTACAGTGTTTACAAAAGAAAACTGGAAACATGTAAGAAGGATATCAAGTGAATATATAGAATAAACTGGACATGTGAGCATGTGGTGAAGCCGAGCATGTAGTAGAAAGAATAGCATGTAAGGAATGACATGAAGCTAAGTACTGTAATAAGATAAACTGGGGCAAGACTGGACTAGACTAGACAGGAATGGACTCCATCCATCAATCACGGCCAAGCAATGAATACGGCTTGATACTTTAGTTAACTAGGGTTGCCACAATCCTAATTACTAATATATGCAAGTTTGAGAAATTCGATTCCAGTTACCTGCCTGCTGCTACCTGAATGATCCAAGCCAAAAGAAAAACAAGTATAGCAGACACACTGTAGTAAGATACATGTGTCATAGAGAAGTTTCCCACTCGACGGTGTGCTGGAAGAGTGTTCATCATGACAGATAGCTCCATATCCCATGTATATATATAAGACGAAGACCAAAGGGGCAACAGGTAACTGGAAAATCCTCACCTCCAAATGATCTAGATAATCAAGCTAGTTTTATAGTTCCTAAAAATTTTATTTAGGATTCCGGGTGTGGCATTCCGCAGAATCCATCATAGACATGAGACATACAAGACTGGACAAGACAAGCAAGATTGTGCACTACAACAAGCCACAACAAGACATGACAATATCACGACAAGAGTACACTACGATGAGCCACTATCAAGGAGCTAGACATGTACTGGAATCAAGAGTGCGCCATGACAGGCCACTATCATGCAAGTTAAGAAAAGACATGTTCAAGAGTACACCACGATGGATCACTATCAAGTAGGTACTGGACATGACATAGACTGTAAGGTACAATAAATCTGGAAGAGCATAACATTACATAGGGAGTATAGATGAACATATGAACATAAGCTAATGTGAAGTGTATATAGAGTGTACAATCATTATAAGTGTACAAGGTCATCTAATCATGTTAAGAATTCATTACAGTTGAAGAAAATATCAAAAACGGACAGAAACGGGCAAAAACAGTAAAAAAGGCCCATAACAGCCAAATTCGGTATACCGGCGGTATACTGCGGTATACCGGCAGAATTTCGGCCAAAGGCAGAAATTTTTTGTGAAGAAAATCGGTATTCCATCGGTATACTTCGGAATTCCGATTATCTAGGCAGCAACAAAATCCTAGATTTTGCCAAAACTTGTTTCGGCCATAAATTTTTTATTTTAAATTGAAATTCGGATTTTCCAAAGTCAAAATTGCATGGAATTGAATTCTCTACAACATGGAAGTATTAGTTTTCACAAATTAAAATATTTGATAGATCAATACCTCAAAATACTCCAAAAATAGGTTATCGGGATACCGAAACGGGTTTCGATTCTCACCAAACTTAAAATCTATGTATACAACTAGGAGAGGGCCTCATATATGCATATGTGACCAAGATCCATGATGGTAACCCCAGTATCACTCTCGATACCGAGTTTTCTACTAAGTCGATGTTGGATTTTAACAGAAAATCAAGACTTAGTTCTAACCAAATTTAGAAGCATGTATACAGACGAGAATTACAAGGAAAACATTTTTAACAAAATGAGTTTAGGACAATTCTAAGCATTTAATACCAAGAAAAACAAAAATAATAACAAAACAATATTGTTCAAGAATTTGGCAAGATGTACTTGCCTAGGTTAAGCTCAAAGCCTAATCTTCTACTCCACTACCAAGAGGGGTACGAAACCACACTCTAGGCCTCAAGGCCAAGCCTTCCTAAGTACTTGAGGAAGGGAAATGAAAGTGAAGAGAGAAGGAAGAAAGAGTGAAAAGAGGATGGAGAGAGAAAGTAAAAGGGTATATATAGAATGGATAATTAATCTTGACCATCGGATGGTGATCCATGTCAAGATCTATGTTAATCATGGCCATTCAAACAAAACCAAATATCTATTGGATAATAGGGTGCATCTATACTATTCACGAAAATATCTAAATACTATTCACAAAAATATCTGAAACACTATTCATGAAAATATCGGAAATACTATTCACAAAATATCTAAAATCGAAAATATCTGAAGTGTAGAAAATCTGTCCGGACGGTATGCCGTCGGTATACACCGGTATACTGGCGGTATGCCGATCAAGAAGAAAACCTATAGTTTTGGGAAAATTTTAAAGCATTCCAAAAACCAAGAAAATATAAAATACTCTACAAATACGTATTCGTATATAAATACCGATACTGTGAGACGAGTCTCAAAACTCTCCCCTTCTTAGAAAAATTTCGTCCTCGAAATTTCCTAAAGGAAGACAAAAGCAAGCAAAAATTCAAGAAAACATGCTATCAGGATCAAGATAGAAAACTCATAAATCATGAAATCCAACTAGAGTAATGTACAAGAAAAGTAAAAGCAATTTAAACACACAGAAACAACAACCTCATGTATTCCTACAATAACACTTAAACAAAAGGTAGGACATAGATATACGAATAAGTATACCTCACAAGTCAAACATATACGGGTAACGAGCTCGGATATCATCCTCGCACTCCCAAGTCAACTCGCCCGGTGAGTGATGTTCCCAGGAAACGCGAACTAATCGGATAGTCTGGTTCTTGAGAATCTTCTCCCGCCGGTCCAAAATGGATACATGCCTCTCCTCATACGATAGGTCAGTACCAACGACCATCTCAAAATGATCTAGGATATGGCTCGAATTCGAAATATACCGACGTAACTGAGATACGTGAAATACGTTATGTACCTCGCATAACGATGGCAGAAGAGCAAGGCGATAAGATACATCCCCTACTCGCTCGAGAATATCAAACGGCCCAATAAATCTAGGACTAGGCTTTTCCCGTACGTCAAACCTGATGACACCACGGGTAGGTGAAATCCGAAGAAATACGTGGTCGTCGACAGAGAACTCAAGATGACGTCGATGCTGATCTGCCCAATGACGCTGTCAATCCTGAGCTACTCTGATATGCTCTCTGACCTGCCTGGCTACTCCAACTGACTGGACAATCATCTCTAGACCAAGCATCTTCCTCTCTCCAATGTCATCCCAGGATAGGGTGACCTACATCTCCTACCATATAAAGCCTCGAAAGGTGCCATCTGAATGCTCGCCTGGAAGTTGTTGTTGTAAGAGAACTCCACCAAATGCAAGTGATCCTCCTAAGAACCACTGAAGTCATGAGTGCATGATCGAAGCATATCCTCCAAGGTCTGAATCGTATGCTCCGACTGACCATCTGCCTGAGGATGGTATGCTGAACTAAAACTCAAACGGGTACCCAGACTCTGCTGAAGATTCTGCCAAAAATAAGAAGTGAATCTGGAATCCCAATCTGAGACTATGCTAACTGGCACCCCATACAATCTGATAATCTGCCTCATGTACAAGTCGGCTAACTGCTCTGTAGACTGACCAACTCTGAAAGGTAGGAAGTGGACAACCTTCGTGAGTCGATCCACTATAACCCAAATGACATCTCTACCAGTCGGGGTTCTAGGAAGACCAGTCACGAAGTCTATAGTAATATGATTCCACTTTCACTCCGGAATCGGTAAAGGCTGAAGAAGTCCGGCCGGTCTCTGGTGCTCAGCCTTGACCTGCTGGCAAACTATGCATCGAGAGACAAACTGAGCTATCTCCCTCTTCATACCATTAAACCAGAAATACTGACATATATCTTGGTACATCTTCGTCCCTCCTGATGAACATAATACTGAGAACTGTGGGCCTCTGACATAATCTCCTATTGAATATCTTTACTCGGCACACAAAGACGACTCCCAAATCGGAGTGTCCCATCCTCATGGATGCACAACTCTGCTCTATGCCCTGCCACACACTCTGTTCTGAGCTGCTGAAGCATGGCATCCCCTGACTGAGCTGCTCTGATCCTCTCCACAATGGTAGACGGAACCTGCAAGCCTGCCATCATAGCTGCCTCACCAGGTAGCACTACCTCAATGCACATCTCCTGCAGATCCTTCCGAAGGTGACGCTGCTCCGTCAAGAAATAGACTCCGGGTCTCCTACTCAAAGCTTCTGTAATAACGTTTGCCTTTCCGGGATGATACTGAAGATTAACATCATAATCCTTCAGTAACTCAAGCCACCTCCTCTGCTGCATGTTCATATCCCTCTAGGTAAACACATACCTCAAGCTCTTATGGTCAGTGAAAATCTCTACTCGGTCACCATACAGATAATGCCTCCAGAGCTTGAGGGCAAACACAACTGCGGCCAACTCAAGATCGTACGTCGGATAGATCTTCTCATGGTCCCAAAGCTGTCGAGACGCATAAGCTGTCACTCGACCGTGCTGCATAAGGACACAACCAAGTCCCCGGCCTGACGCATCACAATACACCGTGAACCCACCTGATCCGACGGGTAATGTCAGAATAGGACCTGAAATCAAACTCTGCTTGAGTTTCTCAAAAGAAACCTGACAAGCATCTGACCACTCAAAGCACACATTCTTACACGTCAGCCGTGTCAAGGGTACGGAGATCCTAGCAAAGTCTACCACAAATCGTCTGTAGTAGCTTGCTAATCCCAGAAAGTTGCGTACATCTGAAGCTGTACGAGGTACTGGCCAACACTCGATAGCCTCTACCTTCTTGGGGTCCACCTCAACACCACCTCTGGCAATAATGTGACCCAAGAAAGAAACTCGATCGAGCCAGAAATCGCACTTGCTGAACTTCGCGTAAAGCTAATGGTCCTGAAGAATCTGAAGAACCATGCGAAGATGCTGCTCGTGCTCTGTCTCAGTCCGACTATAGACCAAGATATCATCAATAAATACTATCACAAACTGGTCTAAGTAGGACATGAAGATGCGATTCATGAGATCCATGAAGATCGCTGGCGCATTGGTCGCTCCGAAAGGCATAACAAGGAACTTCCAACGGCCATATCGAGATCTAAACGTCGTCTTGGGTATATCCTGCTCTCTGACTCTGATCTGATGGTACCCAGACTACAAATCGATCTTCGAAAATACAGCCGCTCTACTAAACTGGTCGAACAAGTCATCTATCCTGGACAAGGGATACTTGTTCTTCACGGTCACCGCGTTAAGATGACGATAGTCAATGACCATACGCGATGAACCATCCTTCTTCTTCACAAGAAGGGCTGGAGCTCCCCTAGGCGATCTACTAGGCTGAATGAATCCCTTGGTCCTAAGCTCCTCAATAGACTGATACAGCACCAACAACTTTGAAGGAGACATCCTGTAGACTCTCGCTGACACTAGCTCTGCTCCTGGAACCAAATCAATATAATACTCAATCTTCCGAACTAGGGGTATACCCAAAAGCTCCTCAGAAAACACATCGAGAAACTCGTAAACTACTCTGGACAACTGAACCTCCTCGGCTACTGCCATCCACATGACCGCCGGTGAAGACTCCACCTCGCCTCTAGAGAATGAGAACTCCTCCTCATTCGGAACACGAAAGATAACCTTGCCAGCATGACAATCTATCGAAGCGTGTCGAACACTCAACCAATCCATACCTAGGACGACATCATAATCGCCCATAGGAAACTCTATTAGCCTAGCGAAAAACTCTTTTCCACATATTATGACTCTACACGAGGCATAGACTTGGTCTACTCCTACTAGACCGTTACCAGTAAGTATATTCAACCTTACAGGTAAAGATTTTGGCTCTAAACCAACATGTGTCGCAAATCGTTCAAATATAAACGAATGTGAAGCACCAGAATCAAATAAAGCTGAAGCTGAATGAGAGTGAACAAGAATGGTACCTGCGACCACCTTCCATGCTGCTAGCATCTCCTCTATAGAAAGCGTGAAAGCCTGACCCTGAACTCTGGTTGCTGGACCCCTCTGTTGTTGGTCTCTCTACCTCTGAGCCTGAGCCTGAGCATACTGCTGAAGCCTCTGCTACAGATCATAACGCGACACCCCATCAAAATAGCGAGTCTAAAACCTCTAGCTAAAATCGGCCGAAGCTATCGGTGCCACAAGAGACACCTCATGAGCCGCCTACTAGTTGCGGGCCAAATCCAAGAGCTGCAACCCGACAACTGCTACTCGCTCCCTAGCCGAAATCTCTACTGCCTCCAGAATGGCCTCAGTATCCTGAAGCCACGCATCAGACGCAATCGCATCCTCTGTACCATAGAAGTATGGGGGATGGAGACGCCTGAAGTTGCTCGCAGAATTGTAGACCTGAGCACCACCCCTCTCGAAAGTCGTCTGGACAGAATGGGTGAGAACATCACTCTGACGCTGCTGCGACGCCATGAAATCTCTCAAAACATCCAGCAGTGCTCGAACAACACCCTCTGGCTGCCCTGGCTGAACTGGTACTGCTGGCTGAACAGAAGAAACTGGCGACTCTGCCCTTCGGTCCACTCTAGACTCTGCTCCCGAATGCTGAGGATGCTCCTCCTGAATCGACAAAACCAAGGGACGCTGATCTGCCATCGACAAAGCCCGAACATGCCAACCAGAAGGACCAAGAACGGTGCCCCTGAAAGTTAAGGACATAAGGATCAGGTCAAGGGAACAAAAAAGATCAACGATCAAAGCAGATATCAGGTTAAAGATCAGAGGTAAAGAGTAATATTGAGGATATCAATGGAGAAGAATTTGTGACTGAGATAACTACCAGCAACCCCCACATATCTGATAAATCAGACTTGCATGAGCCACCACTAAAACCTATGTCACGCTCCAGAACTAGAATACTGGCAAGTAGGGACGGACCAGGCCAACTACGTATACCAAAGTACTCCGGTACTCCGAAACAACGTATAAGATGTATAGATGGGGGTCACTGCTACAAACCAACAGTCAATCCTAGGTCACATAATCCTAGATTTCTCAGTCTCAGACAAGAAGTAAGGTACAAGAATATGATCATCATGCATATAAGACAGTAAAGCGTCCTAAACTATAATATATAGATGATCATAAAGCTAGTAATACAAAATAAAGAACTAGCAAGACTAAGTAATACATGATCATCTCTAGCTGCAGTCTAGAAATATAACATCATGTCTAAGCCTGTAGGCCAAATATCAAGTCCAAAGCACGAGCTAAACACGTGCTCGGTGGCTAAATGCCTCAACAGAATATGTACAGAAAAAGAGTGGGTAAGAGAAAGAACACCCACTCAAGCCCCCTGGTGCTCTGGGTGGTCACCATCGAGTGGAAGGTCCGGAAGATCCTCGGGCTCCTCAACTAAATCTGGTCAATACAAAACCAGTGGGGTCAGAACCCCAATAGCAAGTACCATAAAGGATGCCAAACTATGAACTAAAACCAGCATGCAATTCATAACATCTCTAAGATAAAGCAGTAGATGAGACTAGAATAGTAAATTGGTACCATAGTGTTTACGAAAGAAAACTGGAAACATGTAAGAACGATAGTAAGTGAATGTATAGAATAAACTGGACATGTGAGCATGTGGTGAAGCCGAGCATGTAGTAGGAAGAATAGCATGTAAGGAATGACAGGAAGCTAAGTACTACAATAAGATAAACTGGAGCAAGACTAGACTAGACATGAATAGACTCTATCCATCAATCACGACCAAGAAATGAGTACGGCTTAATACTTTAGCTAACTAGGGTTGCCACAATCCTAATTACTAACATATGCAAGTTTGAGAAATTCGATTTCGGTTACCTGCCTGCTGCTACCTGAATGATCCAAGCCAAAAGAAAAACAAGTATAACAGACACACTGTAGTAAGATACATGTGTCCTAGAGAAGTGTCCCACTCGACGGTGTGCTGAAAGAGTGCTCATCATGACAGATAGCTCCAAATCCCATGTATATATATATAAGACGAAGACCAAAGGGGCAACAGATAACTGGAAAATCCTCACCTCCTAATGATCTAGATAATCAAGCTAGTTTTATAGTTCCTAACATTTTCATTTAGGATTCCAGGTGTGGCATTCCGCAGAATCTACCCTAGACATGAGACATGCAAGACTGGATAATACAAGCAAGATTGTGCACTACAACAAGCCACAACAAGATATGACAATATCAAGACAAGAGTGCGCTACGACGAGCCACTATCAAGGCGCTAGACATGTACTGGAATCAAGAGTGCGCCATGACATGCCACTATCATGCAAGCTAGGAAAAGACATGTTCAAGAGTGCACCACGACGGATCACTATCAAGTAGGTACTGGACATGACATAGACTGTAAGGTACAATAAATCTGGAAGAGCATATCATTACATAGGGAGTATAGAGAAACATATAAACATAAGCTAATGTAAAGTGTATATAGGGTTTACAATCATTATAAGTGTACAAGGTCATCTAATCATGTTAAGAATTTATTACAGTCGAAGAAAATATAAAAAACGGACAGAAACGGACAAAAATAGTAAAAAATGGCCCATAACAGCCAAATTCGGTATACCGGCGGTATACTAGCGGAATTCTGGCCAAAGACATAAAGTTTATGTGAAGAAAAATCGGTATTCCGTCGGTATACTTCGGAATTCCGTCGGAATTCTGATTATCTAGGTAGCAACAAAATCCCAGATTTTGTCAAAACTTGTTTCGGCCATAAAAACTTCATTTTAAATTAAAATTCGGAATTTTCAAAAGTCAAAATTGCATAGAATTGAATTCTCTACAAATAGAAGTATTAGTTTTCACAAATTAAAATCTTTGATAGATCAATACCTCAAAATACTCCAAAAATAGGTTTTTGGGATACCGAAACGGGTTTCGATTCCCACCAAGCTCAAAATCTATGTATACAACTAGGAGAGGGCCTCATATATACATATGTGACCAAGATCCATGATGGTAACCCCAGTATCACTTTCGATACTGAGTTTTCTACTAAGTCGATGTTGGATTTTAACAGAAAATCAAGACCTAGTTCTAACCAAATTTAGAAGCATGTATATAGACGAGAATTACAAGGAAAACATTTTTAACAAAATGAGTTTAGGACAATTCTAAGCATTTAATACCAAGGAAAACAAAAATAATAATAAAATAATATTGTTCAAGGATTTGGCAAGATGTACTTGCCTAGGTTAAGCTCCAAGCCTAATCTTCTACTCCACCACCAAGAGGGGTACGAAACCACACTCTAGGCCTCAAGGCCAAGCCTTCCTTAGCACTTAATAAAGAGAAATAAAAGTGAAGAGGGAAGGAAGAAAGAGTGAAAAGAGGATGGAGAGAGAAAGTAAAAGGGTATATATAGAATGGGGAATTAATCTTGACCATCGGATGGTGATCCATGTCAAGATCTATGTCAATCATGGCCATTCAAACAAAACCAAATATCTATTGGATAATAGGATGCATCTACACTATTCACGAAAATATCTAAATACTATTCACGATAATATTCGAAACACTATTCATGAAAATATCAGAAACTCTATTCACAAAATATCTAAAATCGAAAATATCTAAAGTGTAGGAAATCTGTTCAGGCAGTATGCCGTCGGTATACACCGGTATACTGGTGGTATGCCGATCAAGGAGAAAACCTATAGTTTTGGAATTTTTTTAAAGCATTCCGAAAACCAAGAAAATATGAAATACTCTATAAATACGTATCCGTATATAAATATCGATACTGTGAGACAAGTCTCACATTGTGCAAGCACAAGATTGGCTTGTCTGGCAGCACACCTAAGCTAGGACGATTGGTTCCATAGAGATCAATGCGAGGAGGAATGATTATACGGAACCGGAACATGACATAATGGTATCAGAGCATGACTTTACGTCCTTGGATTCTTTCAAAATTCGAATATTGTATAAGTATTTTGATGATTTTCAATGGTTCTAATTTTTGAGTTATGAAAACCAATGTCCTATATAGTAAGTCCATAGTATTTTATGAGACTAATAAAAGTTACACCCTTTTGTAAGTAATGATGAAGGGAAGTAATCAGGATGCTCCCGGAGCATCAAGCTTGACCGATACGATTGAAAGGATAATAGCCCTCATGGAGGCTCAGAGGAAATAGTTTGAAGTCTAGCAGAAATAGACTGAGGCTCGAAGCATCGCATAACAGAACAACTTGATGCGTTGTCCCAAATGGTAACTACGTACACTTATGGCCAATAATAGAGCCTTTACGGTAATTGCCACCGCAGTGACAACCACGACATCAACTCATAAGACTAGGCTAGTGGAAGCTGACGAACCCCAACAGGCACACAAGAAGTCAATATTTCAGCCATCAGATTTCCTTAATGCCAAATCTCCATAATTTAAGGGCAGGACATCACCCGGTAAGGTGGTGGACTAGATCAAAAGTGGAGCACTTATTCGCATTCATGGGAGTCCCAAGTAGCAAGAAAGTGGCATGTGCAGCCCTATAGTGATTGTGAGCAAACGATTGGTAGGAAGCCAAGAAACTAGGACTTGGTGCTATGACTACAGATGGAAGGATTACTTGAAAAGCAAATATTTCTGGAGCAATATATTTCTCCTTGGTATGTCAGAAGAAGGAAGATAAGTTTGTGGGATTAAAGCAAGGGAGTATGTCCGTTGAGGATATGAGTCAGAATTCTCCAAACTCGCTAAGTTTGCTGACTCGATGATACCGAATAAGAGGGCTCACATGAATCGATTTGTGAAGGGTCTGAATGATGACATCCGAAGGGATGTTCTAAATCAAGAATACGAGTCATATACCACAGCCTTTGAGGCGACAGTACAGTTGGTTGAGTTTATTCAGCAAAGAGCTCCAGTAAAAGTTTAGGCTAGTCACAATCAACTCGCAAAAAGATACCATGACGAAAAAATGAAGACAAATAATGAGCAGCACCATGGATCAAAGTGTACCTTCTACGGTCGACGTGGTCACTAAGGAAGTCTGTCATTTTGCTAACAAAACGTGCTTCGACTATGGTATAGTACCCATGACCACATTGTTAAAAAATTTTCGAACAAGAGGCATGTACCACAGAACTGTAATGATAATATGGAGCATGGACAGAATCAGAGCCCATCGCCATTGCAGCACAATCGGCACATCGAACAACTGAGGAGTCTAAGAATTTATAACTTGTTGACGATCGAACGAGAGCAAGACCTCAATGGAGGTGAGTTTATTTTTTAAGTTTCAAGGATGAAACTTTTTCTTAGTGTGTTATTATGCATTATCCGGCTCTTAGCGGTCCATTACGTATTACACGCGACTTGCTGACTTAGTCTTGACTAAGTATTAGGAAAACTTTACCGGCATCGATTGATTGCGGACAAAATGTAATGAAACTTTCCAACTCATGGATCGGCTTCTATTGGAATGAGTCCAAGAGTTTTCGTTGGATATTTTATCGCTGCTTGATTTTGATGAATCATTTTCGTGTCAGTTTTCGATGATTGGTTTCATTGTTTACTTTCTTCGCATTTGACATTCATTCAAATCTTGAGAGAAAGAGATCAAAGTATGCTAATAAAAATTTGGTACAAATGTAGGACACTTAGGCGAGACGTGATTATTGTGTGAAGCCCCTCCTCTCAATAGATTCATCTTGGTGAGTTGTTTGGATCGGACGATCCTTTATCTTCATGTCTTAACAAAAAGATCTCTAGTCCACACTCTTGTTGTGTTCCAATGATCAGTGATACCGTAACAACAAAAAATAAGCTAATAGAAATGAATTACATGTTGAAATATTAGAGTTGTTGCTGTATTTCCAAGTAAAATAAATACATGTTCCTTTATAAGTATGCTCTAAATATGAGACATATGTAACTCCCCAGTCCTAAAATAAATTGGACTAGGAGATCATATACATGCCAGCTACGTATCAAGAGAACTCCAGCCTAGCTAGAATACGTATAAGCTGTCTGGTTGTTCTAGAATCAACTATATCTCAATCTACTAAATAATGATAAAAATGACAAATCAAGTGCACTAAGGTTGATCAGATCGTAATACACTGATTCTAGAATAGATAAATATATTAGAGTGGATCCCCAATAATTTATTTATCATGAACAAGCTAGAAGAAAATAGAAGGTTATAAAAGACTAGGCTATAATTGCAGCGAGAATCAAATATAGGACAAAAATCTAAATACAAAAGAGAAAGATAAAAACATCAACTAAATATACCTGCGGACTTGGTGTAGCAACCATCCTCCATCAACGTATCATACCTTCATCTAATACCTGGAGAGATCACCAGGTCCTCAGGGGACTAGCAAGACATATAATATACATGCCTACTGTACAGTAAATAACATGCATGAAAAATAGGAAGAGTACAAGAAAACATCTAAGAAGTGACTTGTTATACAGAAGTGTAATACTAGCCTTGGCTAACAATCAATCAAATAAATCCTATAGACTGTAGTACAATAATAGATACTCCCACTCTATAGTATGTCTCAACTGTAGTACAATGCAAGATACTCCCAATCGAGAATGGTCAAGTAGCCAATCCTATTACCAACCTTATCTCCTAAAGGAATATAAAGGTCATATAAAATTCTATAGACTGTAGTACAATAAAAGATACTCCCAATCTATAGAATGTCACAAGTCAGTTCAGGTCATACTCAAGTTAAGTCCAAGTTAAATAGGTCAGGGGATCATGGCATAGGCAAGCAATACTACCATTAGACATGAACATGATAAGAAAAATAGAACAAGTTGAAAACACAAGTGTAGGTAACTCTAGAGGGGGGTGAATAGAGTTTGTGTCAATAATCACCAAAT
>JANAVB010026599.1:2347815-2352815 GCA_029216955.1 Iris pallida
AGTAGCTGACGGGACCTAACAGCAGCCCCTTTTATGGAATAAGTCATGCCGCCAGCAGCAGACTCACTTCTGCTTCGCTTGCACGAAGGACCAAGCACATCAGGCGGCTGATCCGCCACCACTTCATCGGACACAATGGGCGTCTGATCCGCCGCCACCTCGTCTAGAGGAGGGAGAGAGTCATCGGCACCCTGCTCGCCATCCTCTTCATCCGTAGTGGTGGACTCCGAGTCCGACACAGGAACCGTGTTCGCCCTCTGCTTCCTCGTCTTCGACCCCTGGGGCTTCTCTGCCAAGCTGGTACGAACAATAAAACTGGTACGAGGGTCAAAGTTAACAGGAAACCTGCTCGCAGCGACGTGGTAGAGAGCCGCTAAATACAAAATCTTCCCTTGCATCTCAGCATCAGGGGACCGAGAAACTAGCACGGGTATGAGCAATGTCATAGTAATGCCAGGCCCTGATGCCATCCAGAACGCTCCATTCAAAACCCAGGCAAGAGCTGGGACTCTCTAGGAACAGCTGGCTGTACCCAAACTGACGGGAGAACCGGCTGGGCAAGTAAGGTTCCAGGTAGACGGTATTGCGGTTGCGATATACTAAGTGCGAGGGACAGATGTTACGCAAGCAAAAAAGCATCCTCCCGGGTAAGAGGAAAGGAGGCCCGGTACCGTCAACGTGTACACTCCTTACCTCCTCAGCAGAAAAATGGGGAACAGACACGAAGAAGTTATATCCATCCACCCTCGCCAGCGCCCTCCGACAAGCGGGCATAGTGTTGTACTTCCAGGACATCTGGCGGTACTGGAAGATAAAAGCATCATCGTCAGTTACACCATCTTCTGGGCCAGATGTCATCAAAGACCGGCAGTGCATTAATAGCCACCCCCATCAAATAGTGGTAGGACAACTCGATTCGTTCAAAGTTTATCGCTGTGTCACGGGCAATAACCTTGGACGAAAAAGTACGGAGCCACGGTGTATACTGCACATCATGGCCGGAAGAAGAGCCAGTCTGACCCCAAAGGCCAGCTTCATGGCAGGAAGGATAAAATTTCGGCTGATCCTCTCAATGGAACCAACTCCTCCTAAGACTATACAATTTCGTAGCCATACCATCAGGAACCCTGCCAGGATTGCCTTCTCCGACAGCGGTTGGGTATCCTGATAAAAATAATCAAAGGAATCAGTTTGACTCCCAAACGTGTCGCTCAAGGCCCTCGATTTCTTGGTGGTTAACACCAGATCCTGTACTTGCTCTCGGGTCAGAGGATTCCGGGGAGTAATCCGGCCTGAGGTACCTTGCTGAAAAAGGTGGGAGAGCCAAGCCCTAGTATGCGGAAGGTTCCCTTCTGAGCTACCATCCTTCTTGGTCGTCTGCTGACTGTAACTGTGGTGACATAGTAACTCCTGGTAGACAGCAACGAAACCCGGATATCATTGCTCCAAATCTTCGAACTCTTCGTTCATTGGAGTATATACTTCAAACACTTCATTGCCCTAGGGCAGCCTAGAAACTGCGTGCATCTCATGAAGTGCGAGACCAATCTCCCATCCAGGCGCGAAGAAGGTCCCCGTTTGCCGGTTGTACATCTCCAAAAGAGCCATGAACAACTTCTTGTTGATGGGCAGTCCGTGACATGTACCCCGGATGGCGTGGGTAGAGACCAACCTCATGCAGGAAAGTCCTATATTCTCGCAAAATCCACCCGGTCAAATTGGCCCACGAAGGGATGGGGCGTATCCAGTTCAAAAGCGAGAGCCGGCCAACAGGATAAGACCCTTTTCGAGCAAGTTAATTCAGGAAGGTGTCGGCTTGAGAGAATGAGAAATTGGGACCTTGTATATTTAAGAAGGTACCCGGGACCAGCCCCATCACGTAGCAGCTGACCGGTTCCCTGCCCGCGTACGCTGATCCAATGTGCTTATTGTAGTGGATGTTACCCACAATTATTCCCGACCGGCTCGGGGTTAAGGATTCCGACATCCTCCTGTCCACCGGCAACATATTGAACCACGCCAATGGAAAATGATGCTCCATCTGGGGGATGTGGATCGCCCTCCCAGCTGAAATAAAATTCCAATTCTCAGATATATCCAATACCCGAGAGTTCTTCATAGTCAGGGCATCCCCGAAGTAGAACGCCGACTTCAGGTACTTTCCCTCCAATCGCCCTGAGTTCAGCATGGCACAGAGAAAGCGAAAGGGCTGGTTCTTGATAAGATTCAGCCTCTTCTCAGGCTCGTTCTGGGGAAGTTGCTCCACTACCTGCTGGACTAGATGGTTAAACCGAACTCCTATGGCAAATTGGGCCTAACCCACCAGGGGTTTTTTCTGCAGCATTGACTGGCATATTTACTGAAAAGAGACAAAAGAAACAAAGTTAGGAGACGACCAAAAAATATTTAGAGTTTATGCGGCTCTGATTAAACGAGTTCTTATGCGGCTCGGTTTTTACAAAGTACATGCGGCTCGGTTTAGACGAGTCCTCATGCGGCTCTGTTTAGATGGGTTCATATGCGGTTCTGATTCGTGGAACGCTATGCGGCTCAGTCCATTAGGAGCTCATGCGATTCTGTTCAGAGGGACTTCATGCGGTTCAGTTCTAAAGGTGCTTATACGGCCCGATCGTTCTCATGTGGCTCAAACATAGGGCATACCCCATGCGGCTCGGATATGAGAAGTTCATGCGGCCCATACAACATATGCGGCTTCATCGTACTGAACTTTAGGCAGTTCAATAAAGACGAAGAACGCATTGAATGCTGAGGGGAAGAAGGCTTGTGCATAAAAATATGCAACAGAGCCATTGTTTTAGGGTTTAATGTGTTCGATCTTCCACATAGTCATTACCCTTGATGGCAGGGTGGACGTCAGGATGGACTGGAGGTACTACAGTCGGTGAGGGAGCCGCCGCCTTCTTGCCTTTCGCCGCAGCAGAGGCCTTGAAAGCTTTGGGGGCCATCGTCGATTGATGATCGGAGAAGGAAAAACAAAGACAGTGGCTTAGGGCAAGAGAAGAGGAAGACAAAAGAAAGCAAAGAAGTTTCTCTGTCCTAAAAGTACCCCTATTTATAGGCAGACATAGGGGGGCACGTGGACCAATAACCGCTTTGGGTCGTGTGCTGCAGGCAAAACCGACTCCCTCGGATTTTGCTCCCTCTCATAAAGGAGATTCACCCAGGGCATAAAATTCAAATATTTAATGAACCAACTCTTGGGATTCCCCTAAAAGACGGCTCTAAAATGAATTAAGGGCAATTAATGAGACGCACGCGTGGTAGGGAACCCATACGGCTAGGGAGTCTATGCGGCCAGACAGGCCATACGGCCAAGAAGTTTATGCGGCCAGAACATCCTATGCGGCCAGCTGAGCTCATATAGCCATGCTTCTTATTCAAAGTATTTCAATTTTTCAAATTGAAAACTTTGAAGGGGGTCTTGTAGAAGCATGGAAAAGAACAAGAAGATGCCCATGCGGCTCAAAATAGAAGAAGCCCATGCGGCTCAAAACAGAAGGAGCCTCATACGGCTCAGAAATTTATCGGAGCCTCATGCGGCTCAGAAACTCTCCAATAGCCTCATGTGGCTCAAGAAAGAATCACGTGGCCCCATGCAGCTTGCTTTTACAGCTGGCCATAAAGTGACTATTCTCATTAAATGCTCTGACATAAAGTGATAACTCTGACATTAAAGCTGAAATGATGAACACTGACATGACGGCGTATTCCTCAGAAAATGAAGGAAATCTCCTAAACAGTTGGCACGATCCACCAACCACCAAAGCTCTCTATGCGGCTGCCACCCCCTATGCGGCTGATGCTCTCATGCGGCTCGTGGAGACTATCGTCATGCAGTTCAAATCCTAAGAAGCCACCCCATGCGGCCGCTGTCCTCATGCGGCTTGGATCATGGGGATCATATCCATGCGGCTCAAATACTGAGAGGCCATGCCCATGTAGCCTTGACATGTGGCTAGTCTTATGCGGCTTGATTGGAAACCACCCCCATGCGGCTCAAATTTCAGAGGCTACACCTATGCGGCTGCCACCTTTATGCGGTTCAAAACCTAAGAAGCTACCCTCATGCGGCTGTGGCTCGCGGTTATGACACGTGGCAGAAGATCAGTTTCCCCGTAATGATGGTTGGACACGTGGTATTAAATCAATCAAGATTTATCAACAAATCCCAACATAACCAGATTTAGTACAATCATCATAATTATCCGAATCAAAGCAGATTTATTACAATCACGCGGATTAAACACGTGGCAGGAGATCCGAGCTTCTAAAGATTCATGACAATCAATATTAATTGCCCAAACGGATTTTACACAATCAGCATTAATTGTCCAGATTCGTTGTAATCAAGATTAGTGGTCCAGATTAATTGCCAAGAAAATAGGATCAAGGAAAATAGCAATTAAATCCCCAAGCCGCCGAATTTTTTGGGACAATCATTGAAAACCCTAATGATGAGACCCCACTCCTATAAATAGCAAGGTGCCATTCCCTTGCAAGGAAGAGAGAGGACCCCCTGCTGGATACACAGAGAGACAAAGGCACGCACAGAAGAGTCTTCCCACACGCTCCGAGAGCATTTCTTCATCAGAGTCGAGGCTACGTCCGATCGTCCAAGGAGTAAGGCAGAGCTGCCGTCGCTTTCCCGAGTCTCTATCGTCATCCCCAGAATCAAAACTAAACAATTGTACTTAGATTGCTGTACCTAGGTTTTTTATTCCTAGGCTTTCTTTGTATGAGTGAGTTTGTATTATGAAGTAAAAGTCCAGTCCTCCCATAAAATTATTCTGTTCTTTTATAATCAATGGAAAACAGTTAGGCCAGGTCATACTCAAGTCAAGTCTAAGTTAAACTGGTCAGGGGATCATGGCATAGGCAAACAATACTTCCACTAGACATGAACATGATAAGGAAAATAAAGTAAGTAATATGGAAAAAAGAGTAACAATCTACGTGCACGTAAAACTAGATATATCAAT